>CAUYSK010035031.1:0-30174 GCA_963575035.1 Avahi laniger | reverse complement strand
CGAGTAGCTGGGACTACAGGCATGTGCCACCATGCCCGGCTAATTTTTTCTATATATTTTTAGCTGTCCAATTAATTTCTTTCTATTTTTGGTAGAGACGGGATCTCGCTCTTGCTCAGGCTGGTCTCAAACTCCTGAGCTAAAACGATTCGCCCGCCTGGGCCTCCCAGAGAGCTAGGATTACAGGCGTCAGCCACCGCGCCCGGCCTATGATTAAGAGATTCTTGATGTTCAGAAGCAAATTTTACATATGTAATTCTTATAGAGTTTAGCAAAGTTCTAGGCACCTGTTAATTTGTTAATATTTATTGATTGGATTTCATTTAGTATGGTAGGATTTCAATGTTGCAGTTTTAGCCAAACTAGTTGATACCTTCTAATATGTCAAGATTCTTTGTTAAGTCACAGCTCTTGTCCTAGTTTTGTGCTATGCAGGCACATCCCCTGAAGTATACATTTGGATGCCTACTGTTATCTTTTTAGTCCTTATCCCAACATTGCCTCTCCTAATCTTCCTGTCTGAATTGGTTACAGATAATTCCCTGTCCTAGACTTAGGTCTCAGAGCCATTTCTCTGTCACTACCTCACCCACACCAGCACTCTGATTTCTGAATTCTGTCTCACCATTTGCTTTCTTAGTTATTTATTTAGTCTTTGCTGTTCAACACCTATTGCTAAATAAACACCGTGTTACTGTAAATAGGAAAAAAAGCAGAGAGTCTCTGCCTTCATGAGATTTACAATACACTGAGTGGCAGATATTAATAAAATATCAACTTACATAAGTTTATTATATAAATAAAGTATATTGTACTCTCTAAAATAATAGTACAGTTATGTAAGAGCAAAGATTAGCTGTATACTGATATTTGCTTTATCTAAAAGTGTTATGTACTACAAGGGAAACATATAGCTGTGACAAGTCGATGGTGTCTTAGACTTCTCCCTATCAGCTTTTAAGAACATGGTTGTTAATGGTCTTTACCAAGAACCAAAGAAAATGAATATGGAAAAACTGTGCTGGTCTAGACAAAGAGAAGGCACTTGAAGGAAAACCATTTCTCAAGTATTATCCTTATGGTCATTCTTGCCAATGCTTGTTTTAGTAAATAATAAAAATAAAAGTGTGGAATATTGTAGTGTCAGAGAGGCAATATGGGAAATTAATTACATTTTCCACTATTATTTATAAAGCATTGTAAAAATGTATAAATTTTTCTAAAAGGAAATAAAATTCAAAGTTTGTTTACTTAGAAAAGTAGTAATTTCTTGCCCAAGATATATAAATGAGTACAGAGTTGAATGACCCACATTTTTAAAAAAAAATTTATATTTAGGATTATTGGGCTCAGAGTCAGCAAGAAAGTTAAAACTTACCTAGATTATTACCTTGTGTAATCTTTCTTATTATGTTGGAGCCATATTTCCTCTTTTCTGACAAATGCTCATCATTGGCAACAGTCAATCTTAAGAAAGAACATAGACTTTGGAGCCAAATTTCTTTTTTAGTTTAAATTCTGGCTCCACCACTTACTAGCTGTATGATCTTGAGTAAATTATACAATCTCTTTTGTGCCTTGAATTTCTTTTCTGTCAAATGGGATAATAACAGTATCTATCTCAGAGAGAGTATGTATTAAATAAAATAATATATGGAATATGCAAGAATAGCGCTTGATACAAAGTGTTCATTAAAAGTTAGTTATAATTTTATTGTTACATACAATAAGTCATTTCATGTATGTAGACTACTTAATACCTTCTGAATTTTTGTGCTTAATAAAAAAGGCTAACCTCTCCTAGGATGACTAAGATGTAGCCTCCTGAATCTGCAGTTCCACTTTTGTCCCCTCCTCTACACACAGCCAATGGCAATAATTAAAAAATTCAATCAAATGAAGTTATTTCCCTGCTTTAAAAAACTAAAAACCAATTTGTTAACACACTTAGAGTAAAATCCAAATGGCTTACCCTGTCCTACCACACTCTGCATGATATGACCTCTACCTAACTCTCCAATCTCCATCCCCTCTCCATTGCTTATGGCAATCCACCCATACTGGCATTTCTTTCTGTCTTCTGTGAACAAGTGTTGAGCAAGAGGCTTCTGTTACCTATTATTAGGAATAGAAGCCTGAACACTTCTGCCTACTGCATCTTGGTGTCAAACACCACATGGAACAGCGTTGCACACATATAGAGAAAAGACAAAGCAAGATCAGCTTCAGCAGTGAGCCTTGGTCCCCTATGACCAGTGGGTTCCTCCCTGGAGTTGACACAGGGCCATTGGCCCCTACACAGCCCTTTTGTGCTATGGAACAAAGAACCCTGTTCCCTCCCTGCAATGGATAGATATAGTAGTGGAGTTGGTATAATGCGTACTCACGTAAGCAGAACATAGGAGTACAGATTGAGTCTGAAATAGGAAAAGATATTCCCACGCAAGGCAAAAAGCCCAGCATGAGCTGTAAGGACTCTTTTTGCCTTGGTTAGGAAGTATTCCAGGTCCAAGATCCAATTTTGCATGGCCATGTTCCTCAGTGCTGCGTCAGAGAAGGCAGTGTCCCCACCTGATAGCAATAAGGCAGGACTACCTTTCTCTGGCCACAGCGGTGTCAGAAGAAGCCAACCAAAAGAAATTTAAATAAAATGTAGAGTCTGCTGAAATAATACCCAAGATGTTTTCAGGTTTGAATTTTAAAAAATCACCTGTCACATCAAGAACAGGAAGATCTCAAACTGAATGAAAAAGGATAGTCAATAGATGACAACACTAGATGACAAAATGTGAGAATTATCTGAGAAAAATTTAAGGCAGCCATTATAAAAATCATTCAGGGAGCAATTATGAATAGACTTAAAATTAAAACAAATTAAAAATATGAAGTCTGATCAAATAAATAGAAGAAATCAAGAAGATTCAAATGGAAATATTATAACTGAGAAATATGATAACCAAATAAACACTTGAGAGATGGGCACAACAAAGAATGGAGGCAATGGAAGAAACTATCAATGAACTGGCAGGTAGAGCAATAAAAGGTTCTGGATCTCAAAAACAGAGAGAAAAGAGACTAGAAAAAGCAAACAGAGCCGCAGGTACCTGTGAGACTATGACGTGAAATCTGATGTCATTAGTGACTTGAAAGGAAAGGAGAAAGGGGGAAGGGCAAAAAAATTACTTGAATAAATAATTTCCCAACACTTCTCAAGTTTGGCAAGAGTCATAAACTGCAGATTGAAGAAGCTGATTCAGAGTCAAATAAGATAAACTCAAAAAAATCTACGTCAAGACAGATCATATTAAAACTTTTGAAGACTAAAGACAATGAGACAATTCTTGAAAGCAGTGGGAAAGAAATGACATCTTAGCTATAGAGGAAGAACAAATCAAATTGCAGTGGATTTCTCATCAGAGACATGGAGGTCAGAAGCAGGTAAAACAATATTTTTATAATATTGACGTAAAAAAAATGTCAACTCAGAATTCTATGCCCAGGGAAAATATCATTCAGGAATAAAAGGGAAATCAAGATCTTCTCAAATGAAAGAAAACTAAGATAATTTTTGTCAGCAGACCTATCCTAAAAGAAAGACTGAAGAAAATTTTCTAGAAAGAAAGGGAACACTACAAGAAGGAGCATAGAAATATCAGGAAAAAAGAAAGTATACACTAAGCAAAAAATTTAAAAAAAGACTTTTCTTCACCTTTTCAGTTTTCTAAATTAAGTTTAATACTGGAAGAAAAATCATAATACTTTCTGATGTGGTTCCAAATGTATGCAGAGGAAATATTTTAAACAATTATACTATAAACAGGGGAGGGTAAATAGATTTAAACAGAAGTAATGTTTCTATACTTTATTGAAGCTGGTAAGATGAAAACACCAATAGACTGTGATGACTTATGTATATAAAATGTAATGTCTACAGAAACCATTAAAATAGTTATATAAAGAGATAAACTCAAAATCATTATAGATAAAACAAAATGAAATTCTAAAAATATATAAGTAATCCACAGAAGGAGGGGAAAAAACAGAGAAAAAAACTGGAAAGAATAAATAGAAAACAAAACAAAGCAAAATGAAATGGCATAATTAACTTCTAACATATCAATAACTGTACCAAATGTAAATGATCTAAATAAATAAAAGATACTGACAGCACGAATTAATTATATAACTCAAATATATGCTGCTGCAAAAATTTATTTCAAACATAACAATATAGCCATGTTGAAAGAAAAAGAATGGAAAAAATATATCATGAAAATATTATTCAAAAGAAAGCATGAGTGTATACATTAACATCAGATAAGGTAGACATCAGAGCAATAAAATAGTGTCAGAGACAGCGAAGGACGATACTGATAGAAGGATCACTCCACCAAGAATACACAGCAATCTTAAATGTGTTTGGACCAAAAAACTGAGATGGAGAATATGTGACACAAAAATTAATAGAACTGAGTTTCGCTTAGAGCGTGTGGGCTGTGAAGGGCAGGATAAGCTGCCTCAATGCAGAGTCAAGACTGAAATCAGCACAATGGTGGAGTATGTTGCTC
The DNA here is from genome assembly GCA_963575035.1 of Avahi laniger. Taxonomy (NCBI): domain Eukaryota; kingdom Metazoa; phylum Chordata; class Mammalia; order Primates; family Indriidae; genus Avahi; species Avahi laniger. The sequence continues at coordinate 25,606 of CAUYSK010035031.1, read as the reverse complement.
CTAGCACCTGTCCCTCCATGTAAATACTGAAAAAAAAGTGAGCAAAACTTGTGAGCATCAACTCTTTTAGAAGTCTGGAAAACAACCAAAGGTGTATGGCAACCAACTGACCACTGAAACAGGAAAAGGGAAACTTGGAAGTGGGAGGAGAGGTTTTCAGCATTTCTATTTGCCTTCGTACTGTTCTACTCCCTGGCTCAAGAATAGCCTTGAAGAGGACGTTCCACATTTCCAGCATCCCTGGTTCCAGAGGAAAGTAGAGGGAAGAACAGAATCTTATTCTCAAATAATCGTGTTTGTCTGTTCAGACTTGTCTGAAGGGCCACCTGATGTATGGTGAAGAGATAGTTGCTTTTTTAAAACATAATTCTGGACTCTCTCAGTGCAGAAAAGTGGCTACAGCCAGGACATTCCTTAAAAACTTAGCAAAGTAAATGAGCAACCCACTGCTGCCTGAGTCAAAAGATTAAAGTTGAGGCAACAAATAGTCCTAGCCAGGAGCAGTGGTGCACAGCTGTAGTCCTAGCTAGTTGGGAGGCTGAGGCAGGAGAATTCCTTGCATCCAGGAGTTCAAGGCCAACCTGGGCAATATAGTGAGACTTCTATAGCTACAAAAAAAGAAAAGAACAACAACAACAAAAAAAATAGACCTACCTAAAACCTCAGAGAAAAAGCTGGGAAGAGATATTCTTTGGAAAAGTAAATTATTGTAAAGCTCCTATGTATTACAGGAAATTTAGAGGCCATGCACATGCTCATAGTAAGACACATGCTCAGTAAAGATCTCAAAAACCCTAAGTTTTCACCTTCAGCTCATCTTCACCGTCAGCCCAAGGAAAAAGTGAAGGTTAAGGCAGAGTTTTAAACTGCCCGAATAAGCATTGAAGGGTGACACACACACAGCCAATCTGCAAAGACTGGGAGAATATTTTTCCTTCTTTTTTTTTTCTCTCTCTTTTTTTCCTTCTTCCTCTCTCCCTTTCTTCGTTTTTTCCTTCCTTCCTTCCCTTCTTTACTTCCTTCTTGCCTTTCTTCCTCTCTTCCTTTCTTTTTTTATTTCTTTTTCTATAAAATTTTGAGGGAAACTTTGTCAGCACACTAGGTGACCATAGCTAAAGGTACAGAGACTTCAGACATGTGAAAATCAATGCATTCTTTACAAAAATAGCTTAGAGAAGTCACTAAACAGACAACTAAACCTCACATCAAATTACATAACAAGTCATGAGAGTGAGGAAGAATCTGACCTCCTGATTTACTATATAACAATATTCAAAGTGTCCCATTAAAAAAATTACAAAACATGTAAAGAGACAAGAAAGGATGGCCCCTTTAAAGAAAAATTAAAAGAAACTGTCCCAAGGAAGCACAGACACTGAATTTCCTAGACAAAGACTTTAAACTGTCTTAAGTATGCTCAAAGACATAGAGAAAACCAGGGACAAAGAACTAAAGCAAACCAGGAGAATGATGACTTAGCAAACAGAGAATATCAGTAAAGAGATATAAATTAGAGAATAGACACTATGCCAATATTCTGAAGTTGAAAAATACAATAATTTAAATAAAAATGTTACTAGAGGGTTTCAACGGCAGATTTGAGCAGACGAAAGAATCAATGAACTTAAAGACAGGACAATTGAAATCATCCAGTCTGAGGAGCAGAAAGACTAAAAGAATGAAGAAAAATGAAGAGCCTAAGGGACCCCATTAAGCACACCAATACATACACACACACACACAGAGACACACACAATAATGAGAGTTCCAGAAAACAAGGAAACAGAAAAAGGGGCAGAAGGAGTATTTGAAGAAATAATGGCCATAACCTTGCCAAATTTGATTTAAAAAATGTGACTCTATGTATTCAAAAATTTCAGGAAACTCTGAGAAGGATAAATGCAAAGAGACATACAATGATAATTATAATCAAATTGTTGAAAACAGAAGACAAAGAGAGCTAATCTTGAAAGCATCAGGAAAGAAGTGACTTATCACATACAAGGGATTCTCAATAGGATTAACAGAAACTATGGAGGCCAGAAAGTATAGAATGATGTATCTAAAGTGCTAAAAGAAAAAACATGTCAATCTACTATATCTGACAAAACCAACCTTTAAAAATTGAAGATATTAAGAAATTCCCAGATTTTAAAAAATTTGAAAGATTTCATTACAAATAGACCCACATTTATGTCCTACATTAAATAATAAAAAGAGTCTCTAAGGCAGAAATGGAAGAACATTAGACAATAATTCAAAGCTATCCGAAGAAATAAAGAACACTGATAAAGACAAATACATAGGTGAATACAAAAGTCAGTATTATTGTACTTTTGGTATTTAACACCTCTTTTTCCTATATGATTTAAAAAGAAAAACAATAATTATGAATATATTCTATTTGGCACACAGTGTATAAAGATGTAATTTGCAACAATAATAACAAAAAGACGAGGGATGGAATTGTATAAGAACAAAGTTTTTATATACTATTGAAACTAACTTGATATTAATTCAAAATATATGGATAAAAATTTAAGTTAATTGTAATCCCCAATCTAACCACTAAGAAAATAACTTTAAAAAATATACAGAAAAGGAAGTGAGATTTAGATCAGCACACTATGAAATATGTATTAAATACAAAAGAAGGCAAGAATGAATGAATAGAAAAACCAAAAAAAAAAAAAAAGCCATTGAAAACAAATAGCAAATGAAGAAATAAGTCCTTTCCTATCAGTAATTATGTTTAGTGTAAATGGACTAAATTATCTAATTAAAAGGCAGACATTGGCAGAATGTATCAACGTTATTATCCAACTATATGCTGACTAAAGGAGGCTCACTTTACATCTAAATACATAAATAAATTGAAATTGAAAGAATGGAAATAAGTATACCATGCAAATATTACCCAAAAGAGAATTGGGTCAGTTATAATGATATCAGAGAAAATAAGTCAACTCTAAGCAAAGAAGTGTTACAAGAGACAAAGAAGTACATTATATATTGATAAAATGGTCCATCTATCAAGAATGTATAATGATTATAAATATATACAGACCTAGAAAAAGAATCCCAAAATATATGAAGCAAAAATGGACAGAATACAGATATACAGATAGTACTACAAACATAGTTGAAGACTTTATAACTCACTTTGAGCAATGGACGGAACAACTAGACAGGAGAACAATCAGGAAGATGTAGGCTTGAACGACACTATAAACCAACTACACTAACAGACATATATAGAACTTTCTACCCATATTAATGGAATGAATGTTTTTCTCAAGAGTTAATGAAATATGATCTAGAATATACTATATAAAGAACTCTCAAAACTCACTAGTAAAGAAACGATCCAATTAGAAATGGGCAAAAGGGATGAAGAGATATTTTACCAAAGAGAATCCACAGATGGCAGTTAAGCATAAGAAAACATGCTCAAGATCATTAACCATCAGAAAAATACAAATTAAACCACAATGAGCTATGTTTACACATCTATCGCTACAGCTACGGTAAAAAGTAGTGACACCACAAACATTAGTGAAAATGCAGAGAAACTGGGTCACATATACATCGCTAGTGGGATGTACAAGGGCACAGCTACTGTGGAAAATACTTTGGCTTTTTTTAAAAAATCAAAACATGCAATGACAATAAAATCCAGCAATTGTGTTCTTGGGCATTTATTTTAGAAAATGAATAATTTTTTCAGACAAAAATCTATAAATAAATGTTTATAGCAACTTTATTCGCAATAGTCCCAAACTTAAAAAAAAATGTCTTTCAAAGGGGGAATGGTTAAATGGACTGTAGAACAATTATATAATGGAATACAACTCACAAATACACAGAATAAACTCTTGATTTTTACAATGCAAAAACTTAGATATCCTCCAGAGTATTATGCTGAGTTAAAAAATCATTCTGAGAATGTCACAAATCATATAATTCCATATCTGTAACATTCTTCAAATGATAAACATGCAGAACAAATTAGTGGTTGCCAGGCAGGAGTTAAAGATGGTCTTGACAGTGGGAAGGAAGTGGGTATGGTTATTAAAGAGCAATATGAGGGATCCTTGTGGTGGAAATTGTTCTGTATCTTGACCGTATCAGTGCCAATAGCCTTGTTATATTTTACTTTAATTTTGCAAGATGGTATCACTGAGAAAAACAGGATAAAGGGTATATGAAATATCTCTGTATTATTTCTTATACCTTCCTATGAATCTACAATTATCTCAAAATGAACAATTTAATATTTAAGAAACTATGTGTATGCAAACAGTATATTGAAATGCTTGTATGTAAACAGCTCCAACAAATTACTGATAAAACCACCAGCACTCCATTATAAAACTGGAGCAGACATACCTGGGCGACGTAGCTGGCTCCTCTGCTTATTCAGTTTCTGTCACAGGGCAGAGTTCTCAGTCTCCACCAGGCCTGAACTCTGTATAAAGTGTGAATTATAATGTCTACCTTGTGGAGTTTGTGCCAGGAACAATGGAGACGATGAAACTTCTAACACACACTGCCTGGTTCTTGTTTTCCTCAGCTAAGTCAATTAATGTTGGCTATACTCAATTTCAAAAGAAATATGTATTAAATATGTACTGAATAATGGACAGAACAGATTTTTTCATTTTCTCCATATATATATATATATATCTCACATATATATGCAAAATGAAAGGAAAAAATCTACTTCTCTTGAAACAAAAACAGTTAAAATGAATCACATTATTAAAAATAACAGAAACAGTTCATAAACACACAACAAATGAGAGAATGTAAAATTCTATGCTTTGACCATTGAATGACTTTTTAAAAATAATTTTACTGTGTTGTACAAGATCATTTGATCATATGAAAAATATTCACTGTATACTGACTAAAAAGATTATTAAAAATGAAATATACTCTGATCTTGATACCACAGTAATAAATAAAGCTCATAGACCTTCCACCCAATTGAAAGGATGATTGCCATTTTGTTTTTGAAAGAATAAAAAGGTAAATTCTAGTGAATAGCAGCTACACAGGAATATACTGTTGTGCTGTACTAGCCAAAAAAAAAAAAAAGACATAGATATGTTAAAGGAAATTACATAGAAAATCATGTTTGAATTGTAAAGGAACCAAGTAAGAAATGATGCCAATGAAAACATATTCTGTGCATTAACTAGCACTTTTATTGTATATTAAGCAAAATTATATTATGTTGTTGTATTACTCCATTGCCTAGAAATGTCTGGGTACTCATTCACTCACTGTGAACTACAAATACTGTTTTTATTTCCAAGTATTTCCGTCCCTCTAAGTTTTGTTTGTTTGTTGTTTTTAATATGAGTGTAAAGGGAAAGTATTCCAGAACATTACTGAACTTTGTCAAGGACAGTGACAAAGAGATTTCTGTTAGTGAAAAAAATAGGATAATTTCACTTGTTTGCTGATGCTTGCTATGATCATTGGTACAATTATAGGCATTTGTTTAAGAAGTGTTCTTATTTGCTTATTCATTTTACTTGCAGAAATTCTTTTTCTCCATATTGGTGGTGAAAATAATGTACAGAATTATGTGTTTCATCCTCAAGTAAAATGAAATAAAGTGAAAAAGGTATGTTTTTATAAAATAACTTTGGAGACAGATAAATATTTAACCATTAATTATAAGAAAAATAAGTACTTCTGAATGTAACATGCCTACTATATTATTTTAGTAATATGCTTTAAAATGGAATCGTCAGTGAAAATTAAGAAAGTTATTGATTGTAATTTGGAGGGTGGTATTTACTTATTAGAATGTCCATAGCATACAAATTCTTTCCAATTCAGATGGATTATGAAAAGGTTACAGTTAACAGTAAGTACATGATAATGTTCTTTTTTTTCAGTTGTACACACACATACACACAAGTGTTTTGCAAATAGATAATAAGAACCAGACAGACCCTTAATAATTAAAAGATTCATTATGATTTGTCCACCCCTGAAGAAATTAATAAGGCACATAAGACCCATGTTTTCAATCCACATTCTAGGAATCCCTAGAGATTATTTAAATCAATGTTTGCCAATCAAAATTATCGCAGCAAGAGAGAAGTGAACAGAGCCGAAAGAAGAGAAGATAGGGTGAGAAATAGCCTTAACCGAAGCTCACCAAGTAGGAAGGCGGGAAAAGGTGTGAACTAGTAACTTCTTCCCACCACTGTCCCCTCTGCAGCTTCCAGGACAAGCGTTTCAGGAGTTTCTGAATTCACACTATTGGAAGGGCTGAAACTTCATTTTTATGAGCTCTGATGTAATAATTTGGATTAAACAGAAAGTATCAAACAGTCAAAGTACTTATCACCCCGCACCTTCCAAAAATGTGTACATACTTTCACATTCAAAAAAATCCCCCCTCCTTTTCTTAGGAAAGGGAAAAAGTGAATTTATTTTGAGCTTGGTATATATTAAGTATCAGTAATTTTAAATCAATGCTTTATTTTGTCTCTATCGTTGAGCACCAGTTGACAATTTGGAACATAGCATGTCAGCATGAATCGCTATTAGGTATAGGCGCATATAATTTTTTCTGTGCTTGACTGATATTTTATTTTTCATCATTGTGCAAAACAAAATCCTTTCAGTGGCTTGAATGTTGTTCTCTTTCCAAGGAACAAAGAGCATCATTTAGCTTATAAGATGGACCTATCAGTAGAAATGAAACAAAATGATTTCTTTTGTGTGCATATATCTGTGAGAGTAAAGAACAAATAAAACTAAAATGCTTTGGGCAGCTCAATTATCTCTTTTGTCTCAAGCATGCCCGAAGTGTCTTCAAAAACACAGAATTTACATTGTTTGAGTCAATAAATCATTCAGTACTCTACTCTTCACACAACATAATTAACTAACTAAACAGGGTATGCTACAGATCCAGGTGTAGAGATGATGTTTAATTAACAATGGGACGACTTCCAATGATTTGATTTGTTTTGAGTTGCAATTTTGAGCCTTTGCACTGTTGATCACTGCTCTAGATTTTCAAAGTGGAATCACTTTAAGAGGGGTTAATTTTGCTTCTGTGAAAGTGAGTCACTTTAGCCTTTTCCCCAATGAATAGTCTGTATTTCCTTTCTTTTCTTTTTTCTTTTTTTGTCTGAGTAGTATTGTTTGCTACAGCACTCCACTTTGTTTTGGATACATATACTATTTCTGTAAGTCATTCCTGCATTATGTAATTATTTATTATTACAAGCTGAGCACTGTGCTAGATGTAGGAGACACAGTGGTAAAGAGGACATAGGTGGTATCTTTCCTCGTGAAACTTACATTGAAGTAAGAGGCAGAAATTATGTAAGTAAAAGTATAATTAAATACAAAAGCAATCTCTGCTAACTAATAATTGTAGATGGTCACTTTAGATTTGGTAGTTAGAGAAAGCCTCTTTGGGGTTCTTAAGCTGATACTGGATGATCAACTATAAATCAGTCATGTAAGAGGCATTGGGAGGCTTTTCTAGGGGCAAAGCGCATGTTTTGAACCAAGAAAGGGTTTGATATATTCTATTAATTTCCAAAGATTATTGTGGATAGAGGATAATGAACATGGAGGAGCATGGCCCTGTATTAAGTTGGTAAGATAGGTATTAGTCAAATCACTAAAGGCATTATAGATCAAGGTTAAAAGTGTGGATTTTATTCTGAGTGCAATGAAAAGCATGAAGTTTTGTTTTTAACTGTGGAGGTGCATGCACTGAGTTATGGTTACGCATGGAAAATGCACTAGTAATAGCTCAGGTGAAATATGGTGGTAGCTTGGATAGGGATAGTGGTATAAACATGGAAAGGAGTGAATACATTTGAGACGTTAATAAAAAATAATTTCAACTAAACTTGGTCCTATCTGAGGACATGATGCCCAGCATGTAGCTATGATTCTGTAGAAGAGTTTCTCTACAGCAGAACTCTGGACATTTTATAGCAGACACGTCAGTGGAGTTAAGGGTTGTCCTGTGCATTGTAGCATCCTTTACACACCACATGCCAGTAGCAACTCTGTCACACACACACACACACACACACACACACACACACACCCCTCTTGGCAATCAAAAATGAGTCCAGACATTGCCAGATGTCCTTTTGGAGGCCAAATCTCCCTTAGTTGGGAACTGTTTCTCCATATTGATAGGTCTAGCATCTGGCTTATTGAAGAGCAATAGCTGGGAATGAAAATAAATGTTAAACTTTGCTCCAGTGAAGCAGGGAAAGCAGTGTCAGAACCACGGAAAGCTCCAAAGATACCACGGGCTGTGAGGGAGATTAGGAATATTCTTCCCACTCCACGACTTCGCAACTTCTGTTATGGAATGAGTACTATAGTTCCCTGATTTTGAAACATCTCTCTCTCTCCCCCCCACCAGCCCACCCCCTTTCTCTCTGGAGAAGTGCCTTCCACTTAAGATGAAGTGCAAACAGGATGGAACTGTAGATTTCAGATAGTGGTGCAGATCAGAATCTCCTAATGATCCTGGCCGTTTCTTTCATTCTTTCATTTATTCATTCAACAAATATTTACCAAGTGTTCACTCTGCTAAGAAAGTTTTAGACATTGAGGAAACAACAATAAATAAAGGATAAAAATATTTACTCTCCTGGAACTTACCTCTAATGGGGAAAAGCTTGATAGAATCGTAAATTTTGAAGCCTCAGCCAAAGAGATTCTCATTTAGTAGCACTAGAGTAGAGCTCAAGAAGTGAAATTTTTCTTAAGCATTTGAACCGTACGTGTTTTTATGACGTCTTAAACTTTGACTTTGAGTCTAAATGGAAACATCTGAAGTGTCAGAGATTCAGGAATCATTTACTCAAATACATCTATGTCTACTTAGACACACATACATTTATGCATCTCTATTTGTATATACACATATGTCTGTATATCTATATATACATATTAGTACATTTATATGTCTATATCAATCTGTAATGTCTATGATGAGCTAAACAACTCACTATGTACTTTGGTTGACTCAAAGTTAATATAAGATAGTATATCCATTTCTAAAAATGTTATATTTTAGTTCATAGAAACACATAAGTGTGCTTGCATGTGTATGCATGTCTATACATACTGCTATGTAAACAAAGTTTGTTTCTATCTAGTATCATCATTTTAAAAATTGAGGTATATTTTCACCAAATATAGAATATATGCTTAATATGAGCTGATTTACAGTAAAATATATACAATATATGAAATTCAATTTGGAGAGCCTAGGAAGCTACCTTCCAATACAATTTCAGAAACTGTAGAATAAAGAGTGACCCCTAAGATTGGCATACATATTATAACTCTATGGAGAGAGATCAGAGAATCATGGAGCACTTTCAAATAAAAATGTCATTTTGATAATCTCAAAGGTAAGTATTTGATATTTCAGGTGTTTCAGTTGTAAGTTGTTTCTTTCACAGAAAATGCTAAAGTCTATAGCATTAGTTCTCAAATATGATGTGTAAGAACCACTCGAGGAGCTAATAAAGAACATATAGGCTCAGGTTGTGGAAGTCTGATATAGTCTGGCTGCTACAGCTGTTCCAATTTCCCGGTGATTCTCATACACACCAAAGTTGGAGGATAGTTTTGCTACAGGCAGAGAAGCAGAAAAAAAATCATTTACGTAACTATGGTTAGTGATACTTTCAAGACATCTAGGAGGCTACTACTACTAAAAATATATATTAATATTAATATAAATGTATATAAACATTTGTAAAAATGTCCTATGTATTAACAGTAGTTTCTTGTCAATTTTTGCCTGTATGATAGATAGGAAATAGTATTTCAGTGTCGTTTTAATTTGCATCTCTTCTATTATAAGGATATTTGAGAATTTTTTCATATGTTTAAAGATCAGTTTCATACCTTTCTTCATGAATTGTGTGTCTTTTGTCCACTTTCTCAATTTTTAATAAATTTTGTGGATATTAAAGATATTAGCTCCTTGTTCTTTAAATATAAAAACCTGCCAAGACTATTCTAGGGGATGGGACCCGCACAGGAAAAGACAGGAGATACAGAATAGCAGATACTCTCATGTGCTGGATGAGAGCAGTGATTCCAAGTGTGGGATTTGCCTTGTAATATATAAATAGTGTTTTTAGGTACTATGTGAATATAATACTAAAGGACTTTGAATCTCTCAGTGAATCATCCTTCTAATTATATCAAAAAGAATCAATTTGGGACTACTTGATAATCTTGTGTCTTTTGAAAGAAGAAAGAGGCCTCAGACTCAGAGACTTATGCAAAAAAAAGGTATTATCAATAATTTAATAACATTATTTTATGGTGTCTCTTTTACTATTACCTTCTGCATATGGTAATATTTTGTATTTACAGAAGAGGAATATAATTACATGAAAACTCATTTATGCCAATAAAAAAGATATCATGTGAAAGATAAACTGTTAATAATAATTAGGTAATGCCTGGATATGGCCAAATCATATAGGTGGTTAAGAAATAACTTAAAATTTAGCCTTAGATGTACTTTTTATAAACATGCCATTAATCTATAATATAAGCAATTTTTTAAAAACTTTGCTTTTGTTTTTCTTCTTAAGCAGTGTTATCTGGGGGATGTTCTGACTCATATGAGATAGTGATACATCCTAATGATGTGGTCTTTTAAGCTCTGGTTAAGTTTTCTTTTTAAATATTTTTCATTTTAAGAAGGAAGAGAAAGAGGAAAGAGAGGGAGAAGAAAGAGGAGAAGAACAACAAGAATAATAAGAGCAAAAATAAGAAATCATATAATTTTATATAAAAAGATTTGGCTTATGATTAAGAAACAAACATTTAAGATAAGGGTAGATGATAATCCAAGTCTCTAATTCCTAATAACCAGTTTCATTTAAATAAAATTCACAATGACTATAAAAATGTCTAAAATTAAGTTTGGTGGACTTATCTGTATGTGTCACAGCAAGTGCATCATCTTCTTTAACTGCCAATAGTCATAGAGTGAGGGTTATTGTCATCTCCATTTTATCTATAGATTACAGCTGATGGATGTTAGGAAACCGCTCAAGGTAACACAGCTGAGAGTGAGAACTGCAGTTTGAACTCAAACCAGGTAAGATGCTAGTACCTGTGATTTTAACCCCAGTAGTATCAGGCCTTCAAGCACACCATAATTTATAAAGAATTTTCTAATATTTTGTTATTTCACTTGTCCTGTACAACAGCCCTTGGGAGACCCTTGTCAGACTACAATGTCCACATCTAGAAAGATAAGGATCTGGTCCTGCTGACGCTGATGACTCCGAGATTCCCCGCGTCCTTGCTTTCGTATCCCAGGAAGATTCCCATAGGATTTTTCTCCCAAGGAAGGATTGGAAACATTTCCCCAAGAGAAAGTTGATATTTAAATGCACTTAGGAGATTAGTTCTTAGCCATGATATCTACCATAGGAGTAGAGCTTCAACACCTGTCTTCAAATGTTGGCTTTTACTGGGATATTTTCTGTGTATACATCAGACTCAAAGTTAGATGGCAGGTATTTACTGAGTCTCTAGATATCAAACTCACCAGCTACTAAGATGTTCAGGCCCAAAATTCTAGGACTGTATTCTTCATCTCCACCTTAGTCCTTGAAGATCTGGGGCCATTCTTGGGAGACTCTTGCCAGACCGTGGTGTCTCTCTGTTCCTGCTGATGCCGATGCCTTGAGACTCCTTGCATCCTTGCTTTTGTACCCTGGGATGACGATTCCTGCAGGGTTCTCACTTCAGTAGGCCTTCACGTAAGCCCTGTGAAGCGTTCGTGACTCGCTTTAGTTTTAAACAACATCTAACTTCTTTAAAAGTACAATTTCCTAACCATTTTATGTTAAAATTATTTAAGTTAAACCTTATGAACACATTTTTACAATTTTTAAAATTGAGATAATATGAAGACTATTAAAGAAAACAGGTAAAATCCCGTATACAGAATTGGCATCCTGTAGCATTTTTTATTTTCTGCTTGCATTCTTTACATTAAAATTTTGACATATATCTAAATTTCTTTTAACAATCCCCTTGTTCTCTTTTAATACCCTCATTGGAGGAAAAATTTTTCATAAATTGATATATTTATTTTTTTGAGAAGGGGTCTTGAACTCTTGGACTTAAACAATCCTCCCGCCTCAGCTTCCTGAGTAGCTCATAAATTTTTAATACTTTAAAATCTCTGCTACTTTGAAACATTTGTTTTACAATACTTGTAAAAACACACATGTAGCTGTAAATAACTAGTATTGTTTTCCATTGATGTTTTATATAAATTTTATCAAACCATACTTACCAGTTTGTATCTTGAATTTTTCATCCAATGTTATTTTGAAATATACCCATAATGAGGATATATGAGAATATATGTATATAATATATAAATGTGCTATGTACTATATACTATGTATAAATATTAATATATAAGGATATATATGTATGTTATATGTCTATATATAGTTACATATGGGGTGTATCTATTAATTTATATATACATGTATATGTATAGCCATTCAGTTCGTTCATTTCTTTTAACTGCTGAGTAATGTTTCATGTGACAAATTTAAATATATTTTATTTTTTCATTTATCTTTTGTTGGATAGTCAGGCTCATTTCATTTATTCCTATTTTGCAGTTGAGGAAGCTAAGGCTCAGTAAGGTGATTTACCCAAGACTAATCAGCTAGTACAAAGTGAAGCTAGGATTTAAATCCAAATCTATCTGATTCCAAAGGAAAGAATGTCATTATTGTGTGTACCTGGATCACTTTATTTTCCCATGCCCTTTTAAGCCATGTGTTCCAAGAGACAAGAATGTAGGCACATGTTAGGAATTTTAAAATGGACTCGGTCTATCCAGACTAGATCACAACCTTTGCACTTTAAGAGTTGGAGAGTAAATGAGGATGAAGTTCAAGAGAAATGTAAAAAGATGAGATCAGACTTGGGGGGACTCATAAATAGCTATGAACGTTTGGCATTGACTTGAACAGAATAATATGTCTGATTACATATTTAAATGAAGTAACAGTATTGCCAAACTTCCATGTTCTAGGCATCCTCCTAGGTTCTTTACCAATATCATTGCTAAACATCACAGTAACCCCCCCAAAAAATATAGATGCTTGTCATTTTACAGATCAGAAACTGAAGCTGAGGTAAGAATAAATTGCCCCCAAGCTAACACTGAAAAAATGGAGAAACTAAGAGTCTAATTCTGAGCTTTCCCAAACATTCGTTCGTACCTTTACACTATGTTCAACCACAAGGGATTCGAATTAAAGTTGCTAAATCAGACTTCTAGCACTCCTCCTTCTGTGGCCTTAGGTCAGGCAACACACCAGTAGTATTAGTACACAAAAGACTGCTTTATTTAGAGAATGCCATCAACATTTCTCAAAATCTTTTAATTCATATTGTTTTGTCTTGTGATTTTTCTACTAAAAGAAGAATTAAAGCTTTTACTCTAAAAGTTAAAACATCATTCATCGTCCACTCAATTTCTTAGTTTGTCTAGTCTCATGGATTTATATTTCATTCTTAACCTGCAAACAATGATCCAGAACTAGAATGTATTGAGTTTTAATCCTCAAAATAAGAAGGGTAAAAACAGATTCAAGTGCAAAGTGGCTATTTAATAACTGTTTTTGGAAATTAATTGTCGGTGATAAAGTTATATCTTGGGTAGTTATCATATTTTTATTTATGGTGTTAAACGATGGCTTTACATAAACACCCAGATAATCCCCAAACTACTGGCTTTGGTAAATCATCCAGCTCACAAAAGCCAATTAGTTAACTGAAATAATATTTTGTTTAGTCCTTGCCTTTATTGTGACCTTAGAAACTATGTCAAGAGGTGAGTGATGATCTTCCCCTGGGAATGTGTAGATCTCCTGAAGTGGCTTGTGAATACCTGGTGAGTCTCCGAAGGCTGCTGTCTAATGACCTGGAAAATTAGAAAGGGATGGATATACCAGATCTTGTGATAGAAAGAGCTGCAGGCCAGGAAAGCAAAGAAACAAACGCTCTGATAGATCAATTGAAAAGCCCTGGGCTGGCATCACAGGGTCATTTCCTAGACCTTCAAACAAGACACAAAATTTAAAAATAAAAATCGAGAAAGCCCCTCTGACTTTCTTATTCTATAATATTGCATGCAATTTCAACCCTGAAGCCTCAAGACAGTAACAAAGACTTAAAATAGAAGTCTTAGAGTGAGGGGAATGTGAGATTAGGAATTGTCACCACAAAAATCTCATTCTGTCTCATTCCCACTAGTCCACGAGTCACAGATCAAGCTATACACTGATGACCCAATTTAGTTTGTCCCTAACTTGAAAAATGTACTTAGCTTTTTTTCTGTGAAGATTATATGTATTTGTCAACTGTGATTAGTTTGGGGCATATTCTCTCATTAGCACTGTGCTAGGCCCTATGGCAGTCAGTGGTGGGAGCTAGACGCACAGAGATACAAAGGTACTTAGTGTGGACACCCTGTCCTCAATGAATTATTATAATACATTGTTGTTTAAGTAAAGAGTTCTCCATAGCTAAGAAAGTAGTCAGGGTCCTCCAGAGAAGCAGAACCAGTAGGATGGATGGATGGATGGATGGATAGGTAGATAGACAGATCTAAGAGAAGATTTATTGTGGGAATTGGCTCCCAGGATTATGAAGACCAGGACGTCCCATGATCTTCCATCTGCAAGGTGGAGACCCAGGAAGCCAGTATAATTCAGTCTGGGACTGAAGGCCGGAGAACCAGGGGAGCCAATGTTGCAACTCCCAGCCCAAGGCTGAAGGCCTGAAAACTGGGAATGGGGGGCCGCTGACATAAGTCCTGGAGCCTGAAGGCCAGGAGCTCTGATGTCACCTTATTAACAGTATCACATATTTTTGGCTGAAGTTTAGAATAGATATATGATATTGTTCATAAGGTGACGAGACAAGAAGCCGGACTGCAAAATGTGTGTTACAATACATACATGGTCATTGCTTTACGAGAGGACTCCCAGCGAAGGTTTTGAGGAGGATCTGAGTTGGCCTGAAGGGTAAGGAGAGCTAGGTAGTTGCCACCAAGGTCAAGATGAGACCGACCCTCTCACTTCATAGGTTGCAAAGAACCTGAAGTAATCTTCCTGTATGCAAATATGTCATAATTCTTCTAGCAGCTCATAGCTATAAATAGCTGCTTTCCTCTGAAGCACAGTGTTCTGTCCAGTTCTGGACCCTTCTGCTTGTAAATTCCCACAGGTGAAGCCTCTTAACTTTTGCATCCAGGCCCAGCTTGACAAATTCAGTTCTACTTACCTACTCTCTCCCAGTAACTAGATGGCTCAGTATAAGATCATATCCATCCAATATTCCTTTCTGGGTTTCCTGATCCCAGGATCAAGCCTGTGTTGCAGTAACTTGGCCTTATTTTTTTTTTTTTTTTTTAATTCCTCTCATCAAGAGTATTCCTGGTATTGCTGTCATGGTACTAGATCTCTCCTTTGTTTCCCTGAGCCAGATATGATGTCCATTTCAAAAAGAATCAAGCCCCATGCTGACCCTGAAATTCAGGACTTGAGATTTACGTTCCATGCGCCTCATCAAGCATTCTTAATTAGCCATCTTTTTAGACCTCAGTTAAACTCCCTCTGTGTAATGATGTATCCGTGCATGCCAGTTACTGTTCTAAGAGCACTGCATAAACTGTATCATTTAATCCACAAAATAGCCCTTTGGAATAGGAACTCTTATCATTAAGATCCCCATTGTTTTAACTGGATGTATTGAGGCATGCAGTGGTCAAATAACTTGCTGAAGCCATTCGACTTGCAATACTGCTAAGTGGCAGAGCCAGAATTCAATCCAAGCAGTCTGTTTTAAGAGGCTGAGCTCTCTGCCACTATACTGTCTTATTCTTTTGTTTGGTTGCTGGAGTCTCTAATGAAACTTCTTTTGGTGTCTTTGACACAGACAGCCCACCCAGTGGCAACCTAATTTTCAGTCCTCGAAACCCACTGCGTGACTATTCTGCTACCTTCTGCCCTCTGCTTCTGTTCTTTTCTCATTCCTTACTGCCTTGGTACAAAGTTGGAGTTTTTGTTGGTTGGTTTGTGTTTACTCTGGCCTTGTGTAACCTGACCTAGGTCTCATCCCATTATGGACTGTGGCTCGCTTTAGAGAGGTGCATTCTTTTTCTCACCTATCATTACATCAAATTAACCACATTAGAATGGCAGCGGGCTGAATCCTTTTATTTGATAATGTGTCTTAACATTCTATGTATTCACAAGCCATATTAATTGTAGCTCCCACTGATCAATCACCTAATGTACATTGTGCTATGTATGTCGTGAGGAGCTTTTATGCTTGTGGGAAACATGTACAAGCAGAGGGAACAAAAATAATAAAGCGTGATATGTTAAAGGCTAATGCATAATACATTTAATTTGAACTTTTTCTTAATTATGTCACTGAGATGGTGAAGGCACTCAAAGAATATCAGAAACTGGCCATATTAAAATGGGTTAACGTCACTGGGGAGAGTTTCAGTAAGGATGTGGTATATTTGGTATTACTGGTTTTCAAACATGCAAGCGTCTAATTTCTGGATTTAGACCGCCTTGCCTGTCTCAGCCACAGTTCTCGTTCTCTACTATCAAACATTTCACGTGTGTCGGTTTGGGAGTGGAATGGCATTTAGAGCAGTCTTTATGTCAATGGAATTATTCCAGAAGGTGTTTAGGCCACGACATTGAGGATGAGGAAATTACTCTAGGATACTTGCTAGACAGTAGTTATTATCCCAAGTCACCCCAATGAAAATATTCTATATCACCATTTATTTGGACTTCATATGGAAACAGATGGCCTTTTGAAATTTACAAGATATAATTAGAAGGGATGTTTCTCAGGAAGAAATAAAAAGTAAAGTCGGCATGCTTTTTTCTCCATCAGGATGATTTTTAAAAGCAGTTTTACTATCTGAAATTGCATTCTTATTGATTAGTTTACATGTTTTTGATTAATATATACTCATTTATCTGTTTCTACTCACTAGAATACAAACTTAAAAAGCATCTAAGTTACTCCCAACTATTCCCCAGAACCTAAAACATAGACACAGAACACAGTGAGTACACAATACACATTGATTGATTTGAAAACTAAATAGTTTATTGTACCTCTAAAAATCTGTTAAGTAGTCTCCTATTATGTGTTCTTAACAAAATAAAATTAAAGTAAAAATAAGTATACAGTAAAAATGTTTATTTTTAATGAAAATTTCTCTGTATGTGTTTAATGGCCTTTAGAATAGTGAATATTAAAATGGTTTATTCTGAAAACTGCGAAAACATTTCTCATATTTCCTAAGATATAGTGATGTTGCCTAAAAGCACCTTTCCCAGTTTGATCGTCGTTGCCCCTCAAAGAAAATAAACAAAAGTCTGAATAGGAAGAACACATTGAAGCAGTAAGTTATTAATATTCTATCTGGCTGTCAGGTTTGTTAATGCTAAATTCAAATCAGCTTCCAAGAATAACATAAGAAAGAAATTCACGTTAAGAAACATGTGACTGATGGTTGAAAGAAAACAGAAACTATAAGTAAACCTTTATTTTTTCCTAATCTACACCAAAGTTTATGCAGTGTCGGCTCTGGCTTCATTACAGAGTGCCTTAATTCACAAAGTCTGACATAGTTTATCACTTTCTTTCAAAGAAAATGTCTTTTTATTCTGTGCCTTTCAAAGCTTCGTGGGGGCCGAGTATAAAAGCTGCAGCTGGAGGACTCCGATTACTTGGGAAACCGTGTTGTCCCCCCTGCCCGTCTCCCCTGCACACAGCCTCTGCCACTGCTCCTGCTCTCTGGCTACCAGTGGGAAAGATAATGTCACCTTGTCAGCCATGGGCTTGCAGCTTAGGACACGTGACTCCCATCTCTGTTTACCAACAATATCCAACTTCTTTTACATTCAAATTTTTAAAAACCTGGAGAAAAATCTTAGAAGATGCTGCGTATTAGATGTTAGATGTTACTTGGCTATTTAGATGTGGCTTTCTTCCCTTGAGTTCATGCTGTGCTGATAACATTTTCCTGACAGTTTCCTGACTTAAAAATAGTGAGAATTGGGACACTCACAACCTGATCCTACACGTTCCACTTTGGGGAGGCTTGGAGAAGGGAAGGAGCAATGTGCTACTGCTGCGTCTGTTTCCACAGGCTGCCTGTGTAGGAGGATCCTCCTATCACGAAGCAAATGTGCTGAGACCTTCCCCAGACTGGCTACTTCAATTTGTGTTTTGGATTAACAAAGGCATGGTGTTCAAAATAATCAGGAAGAGATGTGGTAAAACATGACAGGTAAGGAACATGAACTCTGGGGTTCAAATGGTCTTCATTTCAAACCCTGACTCCACCACATGCTAGGCATATGCCCTTGAGCAAGTGGTTTAATCTCTATGTGCCTCAGTTTCCTCATCTGAAAAATGGGTAACAATACTGTCTGCCTCACAGGACTTCTATAAGAAATAGATCAGGTACTACCTCTGAAAAGTTTACAATAATGACTGACATATTGTCATTAGTCTTTAGGGAATAATTGTTAGGTATTTTGCTTTTTATTAAACTTATGCAGATAACATTTATGCAGAATATCATATCCAGGATAAGGAGGTACTTTTCTGTTTTTGAGAATTGAATCCCTATTTTACCATGAATGCTAAAGTGCTAATGATGACATATCTGGGCTTTAATATGGGATAAGGGCAGTTTTTCTGTTAGGTAGAGAAGGACAAGGGATTTGGCTATTTTCATTAAATGAAAAATATAATGAATTTTAGATTTGAGTAATATTTTAATGAAATTTTTACCATGATTACTTCCAAATAACATTTGATACATAAATATTATTTTTTGAATTGCTTCATATTTTCTTTTGATCCAGAAAGGATTTATGAGGGCTGACATGCAACATTCTATACCCAAGCAGTATGTCCATATTTTTATTTTAAAATTTTAAATGTAGGGCTTTAAAAATATGATATAGCATTCCTCCCAATAACAGGCAATACAGTACATTCACTAACACATGTAGTAAATAGACTTTCTGTTTTTAAGTTCTCGTCACTTACTGTCTTTCCAAATCATATTTATTATCAATAAATATGACATTTTTCTAGTAATGTAAACAAATAATTTAGATGGTGAGAATTAATGTGAATAACGAGACTGCCTAGGTGGCTTCTCCCTTCTGGAGGGAGTCTAATTTAATAAGAAATTGAAACCTGGGTGTTTTCAGACTGCTTTTTACTGAAATGTCTCCAGACATCTCTGGAAAGAGAGGCTGTTCTTTACATTAGCTGTCTGTGCCCCCAGTTTTGTTATTGACAGTAGTAGAGTTAGCATCTGGAAAATTAGGAAAACCAAGGACAGAACGGAAATTATCCTTACATTGAAGAAAGGCCACTAAACTACTAAACTAGGAGTCCAGACCTCTAGATTACTGTGTTTACACTCCAGTAATACCAGCCAACGGTTATTGAGTCCACAATCAGGTGAGCCCTATTTATTATTTCATTTAGTTGAGACAGTTTGACTCTAAGACAGCAGTCCCCAACCTTTTTGGCAGCAGGGACCAGTTTCATGGAAAACAACTTTTCCACAGATGGGGGTGGAGGGTGGGGAGGTGGAGGCACTGGGGCTGGGGGAGGTGGAGCTCGGGTGGCGATGTCCACCATGGGGTTCAGCTGTAAATGCAGATGAAGGCTTGCAGGCCCGCTGCTCACCTCCTGCTGTGCTAACAGTCCACAGACCGGAGTTGGTCCACGGCCCCAGGGATTGGGGACCGCAACTGTAAGATAATCCCTCAGTCAACATGACTATGGCAAGCCTGGTGCCGATGGATGAACCCCCTAACTGCCCCGACATTGTTTTTATAATGATATCAGATCAAGCAATGTCTGTCAACTGATTATTTTCATAAGTAAAACAGATAATGCATATGAAACTTCTTTAAACGCTGCAGTAATCCTTGCTAACACATATTATTTCATTTGTGTCAGACACAGTGTTGTTCTCCCTCCTGACTTAATCCTTCCCCAAACCCAGTGAGGTAACTGTTATAACACCACCATTTCACAGATGGGGAGACGGACTCAGCAAAAGAGTAATTGCAACCTGGATCTGGGTGACTTGATCCCAAGCTCCTGACTACTGCTCCAGCCTTCTCTTAAAGCTGACAACACTCTGGAAAATTTAGTTGTATATATAGCCAATTCTTTGAGAATATATCTTATATATTTTAATCAGATTCTAAGCTTTAGGAGAAAAGCTTTAAGAAACTGTGTCCTTAAACATTTTAAGTGCTTAGTATGTATAAGGCATTCTGTCTCATAGTCCTAAAGATGCCCCAACATCCCCTCAGTCTAATAGGAAAGATGTCTGTAAATTTTCAAAAAGGCAGTGAGCTAAATAATTATGTATATATAATATACATATATTATGTATTATATTGTGTATATATAATTATATAAATTATGTTATATATTTATTACATATAATTATATTATATATAATATATCATATATTTATATTACATATTATATTATATTATAATTGTATATAATTAATGTGTATATAATGTTATATATAATCTGTATTTGATAATTAGTTTTAGTTATTAGTTTATATATACATTAGTCATGTGTTTCTGAATAGCAAATAACCCCCAAATTTAGTAGCTTAGAACAGCACACATTTGTTATCTCAAATCTCTTTGGGTCCAGAGTCCAGACACAGCTTAGCTGGGTCCTCTGGCTCAAAGTCTCCTACAGGGCTGCAATCAGATATCGACCATGGCTGTAGCCCTCTTTAAGCTCCACTGAGGTGAATCTACTGCTGGTCTAACTCACATAGCTGTTGGTGGGATTCAGTTCTTTGCAGGTCACTGGCCCTAAGTTCCTTATTTTGTGGGCCTCTCCATGGGATAGCTCACAGCATGGTGGCTGGATTCCATAAAAGTGAGCAAGCTGCCGGGCGCGGTGGCTCACACCTGTAATCCTAGCTCTCTGGGAGGCCGAGGCGGGCGGATTGTTTGAGCTCAGGAGTTCGAGACCAGCCTGAACAAGAGGCTTTCTACTAATTAATTTCTTTCTACTAAAAATAGAAAGAAATTAATTGGACAACTAAAAATATATAGAAAAAATTAGCCAGGCATGGTGGCGCATGCCTGTAGCCCCAGCTACCCGGGAGGCTGAGGCAGGAGGATTGCTTCAGCCCAGGAGTTTGAGGTTGCTGTGAGTGAGGATGACACCACGGCACTCTAGCCTGGGCAACACAGTGAGATTCTGTCTCAAAAAAAAAAAAAAAAATGAGCAAGCGAGAGAACAGAGAGGGTGAGCAAATCAGAAGTCATAGTCTTTTGTAATCTAGTCTCAGAAGTAACATCCTGCTACTTTTGCTGTATTCATCAGGACTGAGTCACTGGGTCCACCCCACTATGAAGCAGAGGCATGAGTGCCTGAAGGGGGGGTGGCTGGGAACCGTCTGAGGAAGCAGCCCACCACAAACAGTAACTCATTTTGGAGTTGCGGGGAGAGAGGTGGGAGAGGACGTCAGCTGGAGGTGAGAGTTGAGAATGGCTAGCACAGTAGCAGCCTAGTACGTCTAGTAAAGATTCAGGAAAGGAACTATCCTTGAAGTAAATTAAATCCCAAGTGCCTCCTCAGGTTGGCAGCATCCCAGCCCTTTATCCTCTCAAATGACTCCTATTCTTCGTGTCTGGAATTCTAAGGAATTGACAAGGGCTCTGAGCACCAGCTTTGCATGGGGAGACCCATGCATTACCATCACTCTAGTTTCTCACAGAAGCTTTCAAAATTGAAAAGGAAGAAAGCATTTTTAATTCTCTTTAAATAAATGTTTGTGCAATGAATGGGTGAATTAGATGAAAGAATGAAATGAAAGAACAAAAAGCAAAAATTCCAAATTCATGAAATGTCTTAAAGCCTCAAATTCTTACAGATTGAAACTTCAATATAAATTTGTTGAATGACAAATCACAAATAAAATATAATATATACACTCATATAACATCATATGTCTCTACAGTGACTACTGAACTAGAATTAAGTGCTGCAGTGAAAACTTTGGGAGTGCAATAAGAAAACATGAATTAGTGAACGTCTGGGGACAGTTAATTCTCAACTGGGGTAAGAGGGAGTGAAGGAATGTACAGATAAACTCATCTACTATAAGGAAAGAAACATGGGATACTTAATGTATTTGGGATTAAGTTATTTGCATCCAAAATTTAGAAACCCTTAGTGTCTTATTTCTTTTTCTATTGCTAATGAGAGAATATCTGAAACTGGACAATTTATTTTAAAAATAATTTATTTCTTATAGTTTTGGAGGCGGAAAAGTCCATGGTCAAGAGGTCATGTCTTGTAAGAAACTTGTTGATGGGAACTCTCTGCAGGGTCCCAAGAAGTGCAGGATGTCACATGGCAAAGGGAATGAATGTGCTAGCTCAGATCGCTCTTCTTCCTCTTTATTTTTTCTATTTTTGTTTTTATTTTTTTATGAAGGGGTCTCGCTATGTTGCCTATGCTGGAGTGCAGTGGCTATTCACAGGTGCAATCTCACTACTCATTAGCACCAACTTTTGATCTGTTCTGTTTTTGACCTGGGTCAGTTCACCCCTCCTCAGGCAACCTGGTGATCCCCTGCTCATAGCGAGTCACCATGTTGTTGATGCCAATTTTAGTGCAGACTGCCATAGCACAGTACTGCCTAGAACTCCTGGGTTCAAATAATCCTCCCACCTCAGCTGCCCAACCAGCTGGGACTACAAGTTTTCTCCATTGTGCCTGGCTCCTCCTTACTTTATAAAGCCACCAATCCCACTCCTGTTCCATTAATCTATGAATTGATTAGTCCATCCATGAGGACAGAGTTCTCATGACCCAATCACTTCTTAAAGGCTCCAACTCTCTGTACTGCCACATTGGTGGATTAAATTCCAACATGAGTTTGGGAGGGAGCAAATATTCAAACCATAGCACTTAGTAAAAAAGAAAAAAAAATGAAATCTGCAAACTTAAGAACACTCAACATTCAACAAAAATCTACTCACAGGAAATAGCTAAAGCCTGTTAAAAACAAATGTTATAATTTTTTTGTAGCTTCTCTCTTCTCTCTCTTTTCATTGCACTCTATCTATCTATCTATCTATCTTCATGAATGTTAGAAAATTTAAGTTGCAGAAAGATCTGGGAGAAAGAGCTAGAGAGTTAGAGAGAGAGAGAAAGGAGCAAATGGCTCGGTCTCTGCTGCCTACTTGTTCCCTTTCCCTGCTCTCTCTTGCTTGGCTAATTTCTCCACCCTCACAGCTCTAACTACTGTGTTGGATTTCACAGCTATGCAGAGCTCCCTCATGCCTTTAATAAGCTGAGGGTTATGGCCCCCCCAGGAGAAGCTGCTGGCAGTGGGAAGGACAGCATTCTGACAGGCTGTGTGGAGTGAGCCAGAGGGATGCTCATGTTACAGTAGACTCCGTATCTGTTGATTACTATGTTGCTGCAAACAATTGATGCCTTTGATTCTTTATCCTTCAATACTTGTTTTTACAAATGCACCACTTTTTTTTGTTAAACCACAGTTATTGTTCAGTGTATTGCACTCCCAGACAATGAAGAGTTTACTGTACAACAATAGAGCCAAGTAAAGGTAATACATTCTGAGATAGAATTTACACTGTGCAAGCCAAGTGCCAGATAATGATGCAAATTCTTTGCCTTCATGCAAAGAAGTTTCGTCTCGCCTCTGCCAAGAAATGCTCAAACAGCATGATCTAATGTTGGTTCAAGATTTAAACAATATTCTCTCTCATGCTGATTCCAATGCCAGACTCTGTTTGTTGAGTGAAGAAAAGGTGTCATATTTGTTGTTTTATCCACATTTATGCCAAGAAGGGAAACTTAAGTACAGTAGATTTCAAAAATGTTTTCATTTGCCTATTTAATAACTACAACTATATATTCAAATAAAATGTAGGCTATCAAGTATGATGCAGGAAGGGGACTATTTTGTTTGATAATACATAGGGAAAAATAACTGGGAAGGTGGTAGTCAAAACAAGGCTTAGAACTTCAGAAGATTCTATATTAATACTTCCTGAAGCAAATCTGGTGGAGCATGTTCTACAAGATGTTCAATGTATTTCATTTAGGATGCTTTTTAAAAGCTGAGGAAAAAACAAAATGTTCTCATTCATATAATGAAAAATGACTCTAAATGTGGTATGATATAGGTGTTGACAACATTCTTTGCTGTTTTGGGGTCTGTCTTCCTTTTTATATGGATTTTGTCCTCAGGCCGGCCCCTCTTGTGGTTGCAAGACGGCTACAACAATTAAAGATATCATGTCTAAACCTGAGAAAGTCCATAGAAATAGAGTCCAATTCTTATAGGTAATTATTTTTTCAGATTGAAGAACATTTCTAAGAAACTCTCAACCAACTTCCACTGACATATCATTGGAGGGAAATGTATCGCATGCCCAGCAAAATCAACCACGGGCAAAGGACCACCATGATTGTCTTAGTCAGGTAAGACCTATGCCCCGGCTGGGGATGAAGTTGGACTTGTGTGAGCAAGGTCAAGTGAAAGATGGTGGACACCTGACAAAATTAAGGTTCGGAAGAAGAATGATACACTCTGAACTAGGTGTTGGATGTGTATTTAACAGTGTTTACTGTAAAAGCAGTCCTAATAGCAATAAAGAATTCTAATGTCAAGTAAGTTGAGAAAATTTGGGGTTTAATTTTATTTCAAATTTTCTTCACCTTGGAGATTTTCAGGTACTTTGATGCTCATGGGCATTATGAATCTATGAGGTAGGATATAACATGTAGCATTCCCCCTCCTGTTCTATTTTTTAGTTGGTTTCTACTTGTTTTGTCATTATGCTATAACGTTCTTTGTAAATTTATTAATATTGTTATATATTCATATAACGTGAGCATTCCACAATTTATGAAATAGAACTAGAGAGCTGTAGGGTGCAGGTTGTATTTATTTTGGCATCCCAGCATTTGAACCCTTTTCTATGTATGAGAAATTTTCCAATTTGTGAGGCTTGGTGAAAATTAAGGTTCAGTTAAGACAAGATGAGCTGAGAATGCTGCATACCTGTTTTCCCAGCCTGCCTTGCAGGTAAATTGCAGACGGAGTTTTGACATAAGAGATAATCCAAAAAGAAACTGATGAGAAAATATCTCCTCCCCCTCGTCCTTCCTCTTGTCCACTCCCTGTCCCAGTCTTCCTCTACCTTCTCTTCCTCCTCCTTCTTCTTCTCCCCATCCCTTTTTTTTTTTTTTTTTGAGACAGAGTCTCACTTTGTTGCCTTGGCTAGAGTGAGTGCCGTGGCGTCAGCCTAGCTCACAGCAACCTCAGACTCCTGGGCTCAAGCGATCCTTCTGCCTCAGCCTCCCGAGTAGCTGGGACTACAGGCATGTGCCACCATGCCCGGCTAATTTTTTCTATATA
>CAUYSK010035030.1:0-13845 GCA_963575035.1 Avahi laniger | reverse complement strand
CTATTTTACTCGTTTATGTATTTAGTATACTAGAGATTTTATCATTATTTTAGAATGTACTCCTACCATTTATTTAAAAAAAGTAAACTGTAAAATAGCCTCAGGCAGGTTCTTCAGGAAATATTGCAGACGAAGGCCTTGTTATCATAGGAGATGACAGCTTCATGTGTGTTATTGCCCTGGAAGACCTTCCAGCAGGACAATGTGTGGAGGTGGAAGACAGTGACATTGATGACCCTGACCCTGTGTAGGCCTAGACTAATGGGTGTGCGATTTTTGCCTTAGTTTTTAACAAAGATGTTTAAAAAATAAAAAAATAATAATAATTTAAAAATAGAAAAAAAAGTATAGAATAAGGATATAAAACTATTTTTGTACAGATATACAATGTGTTTGTGTTTTATGCTAAGTGTTAGTACCAAAAAGGTCAAAAAGGTCAAAAAAGAATTTACAGTTTATAAAGTAAAAATCTTACAGTAAGCTAAGATTTTTTTTTTTTGGTTTGTTTTTTGCTGTTCACTTTTTTTTATTTCAGCATATTATGGGGGTACAAATGTTTACGTTATGTATATTGCCTTCGCCCCACCCAAGTCAGAGCTTCAAGTGTGTCCATCCCCCAGACGGTGCACATTACATGCATTAGGTGTGAATATACCCATCCTCTCTAAGACTTTTTAAATTTAGTATAGCCTAAGTGCACAGTATTTATAAAATCTACAGTAATGTTCTAGGCATTTACATGCACTCACCACTCTCTCACTGACTCACCCAGAATAACTTACAATCTTTCAAGCTTCATGCATGGAAGTGACCTATAGAGGTATATCATTTATTTAATGTTTTATACTAATTTTTACTGTAGTTTTTCTATTTTTTGATACAAAAATACTTACCATTGTGTTACAATTGTCTACAGTATTCAATCCAGTAACGTGCTGTATAGGTTTACAGCCTTGAGGCGACAGGCTATATCATATAGCCTAGGTGTGTAGCGGAATACACCAACTAGGTTTGTGTAAGTACATTCAAGGACGTTTGCACAATGATGAATCATCTGATGACACATTTCCTAGAAGATATCCCCACAGTTAAACAACACATGACCGTTTATTGTTCATATAGATGGTAGAAGAAAAGATTCAAAAAACACACCTAAATTTTTGGCTTCAACAATTGTGTTGATGGTGATACCATGCACTGAGATGAGATATTTGGAGACTAAACAGACAGGAGAATAAATTAATATTCTATTTGGGAAATGTTAATTTAGAGTAGACTATTTGACATCTTAACAGTGACATCAAGTAGACAATTGGATTTTTGAGTTTGCTGATACTGGGGAGGAGGAGAGATCAGGATGGGAGACGCTATTCTAGAAGCTGTCTGGATCTAACTAGTATTTAAATTCATAGGACTGGATGAGATCAACTAGAAAGATTATAATAACTAGAGGCTTTTGAGAGCAGAGTGAGTATGGTTGGGGGGGAAGGAGCTAACAAAGAAGAATGTAACAACATCCAAAGAATTGCAGAAAGTTATGCAAGAATAGGAATTGCAAGAAAGTTTGAACAAAACGACTTAGGAAGATTAGAATAGTTGACTGTGTCATATGGTGCTGACAATTCAAAGAACATAAGACAAAAAAATTGACCTTTGAATTTGTAAGACAGGAATCATTGGTGGCTTAACCAGTATTATTTTGGTAAACTGGTAGAAAGAAAACCTGAATGAAGGAGTCAAAGAAGAGAATTGGAGGTAAAAGGTTGGTAAATAAATTGTAAATAAGTGGGAGATTGTTAAGAGCTTTTTCATATTTGCTGAAAAATGTATCAGTACTTGGGACACAAAGTCTGCATCCCAGCCCACCTCACCATTCCTAGTAATATTAAAACATTCTGGTGTACTGATAGAATGGAATCATTAGGAGAAGAGATTTGAATGATCTTTTAACAGTTTGTTCAATACACAAATTTAGAATGTGACTAATGAACCTCTATCATTCAAGAATAAATGATAAATTATACCTAAAATTAAACACTAATCTTATTTTCTCTGAAAATTATATCCGCCCAATTTTAAAAGTTTAAAAATATAGTGTTGAATAATTATTTTTCAATTATTTCTTTTCTTTGTAGATGACTAATTTCTTTATGGTCACTATACTGTTCGTTGCAATACTAAATATACTCTCATTTTCAAATGGCACATGTAAGGACATCACCCACTTCTATGAAAAAGGACAAATATTTTAATTCAGAAAAAATGTTATTTCAGTAACATGCTTTTTAAAAGGAATTTTATAAATGATCCACAACTTGAAAATCCTTAGAAATCTTTTGTCTTCAACTAACATATGTGGCTGGCAGCTTATAAAAATCATGTCAACAAGCTTTTGTTAAATTTTTCACCTCCATATATTCAAAACTAAAAAGGATTGTCTTTTTAGAGCATTCTTGTAAAGGCTGTTGTTTTGAAATTTGATTACAGAGAACAATACATGTTTTGAGTATTTCAATTATCTCTAACACTTTCCACTTTTGTTCACATTCCTAATACAATTATAGTACCTGTCTAAAATGATTTTTCATGGATTCTGTGCTGTTGTATATGATTTTGTAGTTTTTCCTATTTGTGAGATGAAATGTTGAGGTAACAAAACAGATATTCTGATTTTCGTTCAGCCTTCCAAGGCCCAAACAGGACTTTTCAACAGAAAAAAATATGTGACATAAGTGAAATTAAGTAAGTACTAAATACTTTCTAAAATTTATTTTGTTTGATGTTGTAGATGTGTGTATATTAAGTGACTGTATAAGATTAACATTATAATTCAATTTCTTTTGTTTTCTTTGAATTCTTATTTAAGTTTTATAACATCTTTTGACTCAAAAAGTATAAAATGGTTGTCCAAATTTATTTAGCAAATGTGCTCCCTGTTGCTATTTATATTAACCCATAATCTACTTCCTTCTTTATGAAACTACTTGAGACTTCCTAACAATTTGTTTCATATATATACGAAAAAAAGTATATATAAACAATTATATATATAACTAATTGTAGATATTAAATTGCTAATTACTTGCATGCTTTAACTCCAGATCAGCTCTCATCATTAAAGAAGACATCTCAACCACCTACTATGTACAATGTACGTTTTCCAGCCCAACTGGAGTTTACTGGTACTGCCCAACAGTAAACTCAAACTATTTTTTCTTTTATGACATATAATAATAAGACTTTGCCTCTGAGGACCTTTGAAGAATCCCACTCCTCATTTTACTTTATGAATTTTTTTAAAGAAAACAAACAAAAAATATATAATATAAACAACCACCGTCTAAAATTTAAAGGAAAGGAAAACTGAACATAATAGCTCAACAACGTCTTCAGTATATTGATGCTTTAATCTCCCTTGCACAATCAAGGGGGCAGAAATAAGAGCAAATGGCTACTTTTTTTCTCCAGAATCTGTATAGCTATATATTTTATACAAATATGTGTGTGTGTATATATATATATATGCCATATATACCCCAATATATGTTATATATTACATATGATATGTATTGTGTATTTGATATATACGAATATTATATACTTTATATATGATATAAAATATCTATAATGATAGTCTGAAAATTGCCATCCTAAAGATATCGGATTCTTGTTGCCTGGGACCTGTTAATATTATCTTATATGAAAATAAGGTCTTTGCAGATATGATTAAGTTAAAGAACTTGAAATAGGGAGTTATGTTAGATTAGCAGGGAAGGTCTTAAATGCAGTCACATGTATCTTTATAACAAGGAGACAGAGGCAGATTTGGCCACTCACAGAGGAGAAAACACTGTGAAGATGGAATAGGGAGATTTGAAGATGATGGTTTTGAGGTTTGTAATGATGTGACCACAAGTCCAGGAATACCGGAAGCCACCAGAAAAGGCAAAGAACGGATAATCTCCTAGATCCACCGGAGGGAGTGCAGCCCAGTCAACAATCTTAATTTTGGTCCAATGACGTTGATTTCTGACTTCTGGTCTCTCAAACTGTGGAGGAATAAAAATCTGTTGTTTTAAGTCAACGAATTTGTGGAAATTTTTTACAGCAGCCATAGAGAATATATAAAATTAAATAGATAATCAGATATAGATATAGATGAACATATATAAATAGATATCGATATTTTTCTCTTCTCTCCTTGTCAAAGTTCATTTTAATTTAATTTCAACCTCCATCAATATATTTCAACAGAACAGTAATGTCTTTACTTCCAACAAATATAATGTTCCAAAAGCTACTGAGAATTCATTGATAAATTTGACTCAACATTTCATTGATTCAAAACATATGCATTGGATGCGTGAGGTACTATTCTATTAAGATGTCAACCTCTTTAACACTCAGAGCACATTCCTTTCAGGTGTCTTAGACTTGCTTTCACTTAAAATGCTCCCCTCCACAGAGTCTTACCTCATATAGCCTTATGGCTCTCTCTCTCAATGATTTAATGGTTGTACTCAAATGTCTCCATCTCAGGAAGGATTTCGCAGATCATCTTTTCTTTAATTGAACTTATGCCCAACCTTCACTTTGTACCCCATCCTTGCTTAAGCATTTTCCATGGTATTTATTGCCATGTAAGATATTATAAATTTTATGTTGTTTATCATCTATCTCATCTAAGATATTCAGCTCCCCAAGGACAGGGATTAGTGTATATTTTGTTCACTGCTATATCTCAGTACTAACACAGTAAGTACACTACAAAATATTTGTTAGATGAATACATGCAAGCAGGTGAAAATGAATGAATGAATGAAAAAAGATCTGTATGTTTACTTTCCTTGTGACTTTTCACTTGATTTATATGTGTATTCATCAGTTAATTATTTTGTTTGAGCAACCAGGTTTTGCACTTCTCCCACAGGAACAAATAAAAGAAGTTAAGAGGTAAGTTACAGTTCTATTAATCAGGTCAAGGAACAAGTCATTTGTAAAGTAGAATTAATATGCATTTTCATGTACCAAGTCCACCCATTATAGGCTGTAGTGGCATAAATTATAAGGCTCTTTATAATTATAATCAAGTGAGAATTGCAAAATATGTATTTAAATAGTAATCTAATCGATATTTTGCAAAATGTAAAAAAATGAGAAAATTTTCATTGGATATGAGCCTAAAGTTTTACAATTTTTAGAATAAAATGTAACAAAGTTCTACATTAATCCCTTTTATCTAGTTAAATAAGCTCCTCTTCTACCCCCATGACTCTCCTTTTTAAGCTTATTATGTTTTCTTGAGCTATCTACTTTTATTTGATTTTAAATAATATTCTCAGTGACTTTTCCTAGCATTTATAAGAACATCATTTACAAATCCTAACATCATTTTCTACATATCAATTCTATAATCTCTGCTGTTTATAACCACTTAGATATCCAAAACTATTTCCTAATTGTGACAAAATGATTTCCTTATTATCACTAAAAATCTATTTATCTTCCTATCATAAATGGAAACATTTATTCCCTCTAAAATTTAGCCTTGCTCATGTTATCATCATCATCATTGTTATCTTCAGCACCCCATCTATCAATTAGCTACTGGGTAAATTAACAATAAACTTTCTGTAGAATCTTTTAGGAAATTTGACTTGTTTCTAAATGGCTAATACATAATTCTTTATTTCTTATTGAAATGAACATGAGGGTAAAAATACAGTACCTCATATTTTCATAGTATATTTTGTGGTTTAATGGCATCAGAGGCATTCACATCTTGCCCACAATAATAAGAATCATTTAGATAAAGCATATATAACATCATGGAGAAAATAAGTTAGAAGCAAGTGAGCCTGGATTCTCAACTCTTGTTACCACTGGTATGACATTAAACAATTAGAATATGCTATCACTTAATTTCCTCTTTTCTTATAAAAATATCATAAAGAAGCAAGATGGTGGGCCAAAGACACCACCAGCCAGAGCATCTCTTTAAGAAGGAGAAGTTTTAGATGAAAGAGAAAAAGCAAACAGATAGACAAACATAGATTGGAAGAGAATCTGAAGGAAGGGTACCTGAACTTACAGGAGACTCCACAGGAAGAGACTGTGGGTAGAACTGGAGGGAGAAAGGCATTGGTGGGGATTAAGCTCTGAGAGGCTGCAAGACTAGTGAGAAGGGTAGGTGGAGCAGTTAACATCCTCCTCTCTTACATCTCAGACTATTGGTGGGCTCCTGAGCTGCTGGGGAGACCTTCTGCCTATATGAGCCCGGAGGCTGGAAACCTAACAATGACTTTAAAGTTTATTACATTAACTAGATTATAAACTTCCTGAAGACTAGTGCCACTTTTTATTCCTCTACGGGGCATATTTTATGTCCCCCTTATATTTCGCAAACCTTTATACTAAAAGATCACTAATGGAATAATTACTTCCCTCTAACTTTAGATCAGATTTCTTTTTCTTTTCAGTCATTACCTATTCATTTCATGAATATTTATTAATAACCAATTATATGCCAAACACAATGATGTGACGATGATACAAAATGAATATAAAAAATCTATACCTTTGAGTTTCTGATCATTTTCACCTTTTTATAATTTTTGAAATCAAACAGATATATTCTTCCAAATTACTGTGTCCTTTGCTTATTTTATTTATGTTTCACTATTCTTTTCTATTAGCAAATAAATAGAAATAAATAAAATAGAAACTTCTTGAAGAAAGAGTTTCCTGGATATTTCCCAGATATTTGTTGGAGGCCTTATGAAATATAATGTGTTGCATTAAAGCGCATATTTATTTAATGAAATAATGGAAAAACAAGCAAGAAAATAAAATTATAACCTTAAAAATATAAAAAAAACTTTTATTTTATATGGAATAGAAGTTGATATTGTAGTTTCCTGTAGCAGAGTTTAAATCATTGTATTATATTTGATAATACCACACACATCAATCTCCCTGCTCTCACTGCTCAATTTATGCCAATTTCCAAAAGAGGAACTAACAATACCTTAGTCAACAGGGCAGATTCATCATGCGATTTGAGAAATAATTAAGAATGTATAGGACACACAAACATCTTTGCTTTTGTGGATTGCCAAAAATAATAGCATTCACTGAATTTAAACTAGCATGGCTTTGCTGAAAGAAAAATGTAAAGATTTCATTTCAGGCCAACTAAAAACTTGTATTATACCTGAGAAAGTAGAACATTGCTACAGCCTTTTATGTTAACTTGGAAAAAGGTTATTTCAATACTATCATTAATTTATTAGTATAAAACTGGCTAATTTCCCCAAGGTTCTTAAAATTTGAGGGTATATCTTTGAGGCTTCTGAAATGCAATTATTGGAAAATGAAGAAAGAGCTTAAATTGGAAATAATGTAATAATCTTTATTTGACTTTTCCTAATAGCACAATCAATCCAAAGAGAGAAGTTTTACCTTGCATAGAGTGTAAAATGAAAATATGCCTCTCTCCTTGATTAGTGCTTTAAATACGTATACGTGTCTATGTATGTGTATAACTTACTCTTGTTAAAAGCAACACAAAGATATTTATGAAATGTATTAGTCATGCTTCAATAAAAAGAAATAATTAGAACCCCAAATTCCCAAATCATTGGTAAATTCTACCAGATTTCTGGGGCGTATACAAAAGCCAGGTACAATTTCAGTCAAATTCTCTCTTTATTTCTCCTGTGGCTTTGGCTCCAAACTTTACATAATCTCCAAACCTGATGAACTGAGTTGGATCGTAAGGAGGCTTTCATGACTCTTTTTCCTCTGAAAGGCACGTGACTCAGTAGCTCTCATATAAGACGCCTCAGAGAAGCAGTGAATTTATAAAAGTAAGTATAGATATAAGTTATATCTGAGATTTTGGGTCCTCCTCAAGTGCTTCAGGGAAGGGGTACGGTTTGGAGGTTGGGGAATTGGCAGTCTGGAAAAGAGAAGCAGTTGACTGAGTATAATCCAAAGGCCCTTTTACCAGCAGAATGACTTGAAAATTGTGAACCTCATGTTTTAATGCATTTTATCTTACGTAATGTCTCTCCTTACCTCACATGCTAAGCAGTCTGGTTGCTTTTATTGGTTTATTTGTTTTCCTCCTTCCCTCTGAGTCCCACTGTGGATCTCACTGAACTTTCCAAGGTAGGAGGCATCTCCTACACATGTCAGGAAGTGAGTAAAGCACGGACTGTCAACAACCAAATGAGAGTGTGAGGGGAAGAGGTGGGGTTTGTCTCCACTTTTGCCCATTTGCAATTTGTTTATTCCTCACTAAACTCCAACTAGTAGCACAGTGTTTAGAATGCAAGTTCCTAAGCATTATTGACTCATTTCAGGATTAATCCTCTTTGGAAGCCTGTGTGTCAATATTTTGTACCATACTATTAAGAATATACCACTGACAAAATATGTCTCAATGAAAAGTAAGACCAGAGTGAAAGAAAACTAAGTAGGTATATTTAGATATATTTGAAAAAAGTCAGTATTTTTATTTCTTTATCATGAATGTAGAATCATACTATTGCATGTACCTCATATATAAAAATGATGTAATTCCTTACTGTTGCTTAACTAGGAAGCTTTGAGAAGTTTTCTCTGCTCACTCTCTTTAGATTGAAGGTACAATGTTTTTGACATTACAGAAAATATTATCGTATAACTTTCATTTAATTGTATTTCTATTTGGCAAACTTAATCTAATTCAAAATTCCAGAATTTATAACTTGAATATATAGATTTATTTTTAATAAAAAAAGAAAACCAAGTTTTATATCATAAAACAAAACATTTAGTTTAAGAAATTAATGAGAGATTTTATAAGGAAAGACATTTCATTGTTAATATTTCTTAGCTAAGGAAAAATATAGCTATGTTCTTCTAAGATATTCAATTTTCTTGAATTTGGCATCTGCAAAATGACCTGAACTATAGGAGGTTAAGCACAATAAAATTACCAAAATGCTTTGAAATTAAGGATTTCAAAATGAAGCTAATGTCTTTTGGTCAGTGCTCCTACAAATATTTTGAGCCACAATATTAAAGAACACTAAGAACCACACATTATTCTGTAAATCTACATTAAAACATGAGTCTATTCAAGTTATACTTTCCTTTTGATGCATTGTCATTCTATTGCATTTGAAAATAAACGTCTGAAACTACACAAAAGGAAAAACTGATTCATAGCTAAATTATCCATTTAAGTGAAAAATGGCTCAGCTAAACAATAAACCTGACTAATATCAGGCTTTATTGCAATTTAGAGCCAATTGACAAAATCATTATCAATAAGTGGCTATTTTACAGAATGACTTTTACCCTCCAAAAATTGTTATGCTTCTCCTAAAACATTTTTTCGTGTGCTAAACTCAATATACCACTGTTTTTCTCCTCGGTATTATAAATGGTATGCACCAACATCCTATTCTTCAAGCCCATTTTATTGTCTCTTCATAGTATCTATTTTCAAAGTTCTTCTAGTTCCAGGAAACTCAAGTAGACAGTTTTAGAATCGGTAATAAGTTAATGTTTGATTTGGTCTTATTTACTATGACCTAACAAATAATAGTAGATCTTTAATTCTTAATAGTTGACCTCTAAGGAGTAATTTTTCTATTGAAGGTTTTCCAAACAGACAATATAAAACAAACTATCTTAATATTCGTTCATACTAATTTCGATTCACCTTGGTGAATGCATCTAAAAGTGAATAAATGCACAAGTGCTTCCAATATTTTAACCTTCTTTATTATATTCAGTGTTTGCTCAATTACTGATAATAAGCACTATGGTCTTGATAAATTCAGGAAAAACAGATTGCCTCTTGTTCTCACAAAGATCTCATTTATTTTTAAATTGCACTTAACTATTGTACTTGTGAAACAAAACAAAAATAATATTTCTAAATCTACTCTGCTAGTATTGAACACAATGGTATAAAAGGATAAGACCATTCATTTTTCCTTTCCTTTTTTAAAATTCTCTCTGCAAAAATCTTACTGTATGTCTACTCTGCCAAATTCTTTCACAATGAAAGAAAAAAATAAATCTTGCATCTATAAGCTTACATTCTAAGGTGCACATGCAAATACATGATTACCACATATCAACTTTTTTTTTCTTTCATTAAATGTTTATTGAAGCCCTCTTGTGAGCCAGTCTCAATGCTAAGGCACTGGGAATACAATAGTGTACAAAATTGTCATGGCCTGCCTTCACAGATGTTGAAAAGTTAAGGGAGGAGGCATTAGACAATGAAAATAATAGAAATAAATAGAAATTTTAAACTGTGGTAAGTGTTATTAACAGATAACGCATCGTAAGTATTATAGACAGATAACTAGCATATCTGAAAAGGACATAACCTAATTTGGACTGATAAATCAGTAAGTTATCCATAAAGAAGTGATTTCAGTTGACACGTGGAGTTTTTTACAAGGAGTAAACAAAGTAAGGAAAAGGAGGAGAAGATGAAAAACAGCTTTTTGTCTGTGCAAATTTATGGGAATACATGAGAAATTTTGTTTCATGTGTATAATGAGTAGTGATCAAGTCATGATATTCAGGGTGTCCTTCACTTGAATATAATACATTCTTGTTTAGTACAATCATCCTACTCTGCTATCAAACATTGAAGTTATTCCATCTTACTGTATGTTTGTACCCTTTAACCCACTTCTCTTCATCCTCCCCCCACTCCCTCAACTCACCCTCCGCAGTCTCTGTTATCTATTTCTCTACTCTCTACCTCTATGTGTTCAAATTTTTTAGCTTCCATGTATGCATGAGAGCATGCAATGTTTGTCTTTTTGTGCTTGGCTTGTTTCACTTAAGGTAATGACTTCCTTTTCCATCCATATTGCTGCAAATGTCAAGATTTCTTTGTTTTTCTTTGTTTGGCTGAATAGTATTCCATTCTGTATATATGCCTTGTTTTATTTATCCAATTGTTACATTGATTTCATGTCTTTGCTATTGGGAGTAGTGCTGTGATAAGCATTTGAATGCAGGTATCCCTTTGATATTTTGATTTATTTTTTCTTTGGATAGATACTCAGTAGTGAGATTTCTAGATCCAGTGGTAATTCTATTTTAAGTTTTTTGATAAATCTCCATGCCGTTTTCTATAGTGGCTATACTAGTTTACATTTTCACCAATAGCATATGAGAGTTTCTTTTTCTCTACATCCTTGCCAACATCTGTTATTTTTTGTCTTTTGAATGGTAGCCATTCTGACTGGGGTAAGATGATATCTCATTGTGGTTTTGATCTGCAATTCTCTGATGATTAGTAATTTTAAGCAAGTTTTTCATATATGTGTCAGCCCTTTATATATCTCCTTTTGAGAAATGTCTATTAATGTCCTTTGCCCACTTTTAAATGAGATTATTTCTTTTATTCCTGTTGAGTTGAGTTCCCTGTGAGTCCCCTTCTGAATGAACAGTTTGCAAACATGTTCTCTCATTCTGCATACCGTCTTTTCACTCTGTTGATTATTTCTTTTGCTGTGAAGAAGATTTTTAGTCTAAGTTCTATTTGTCTATTTTTGTTTTTGTTGCCAATGCTTTTGAAGTTTAGTCGTAAAGTCTTTGCCCCTAGATCAATGTCCAGGAGAGTTTTCCCTAGATTTTCTTCTAGTATTACATTTAAGTCTGAAATCCATTGTGTTGATTTTTGTATATGGTTTGAGATAAGGGCCCAGTTTCATTCTACTGCATGCAGCTATCCAATTTCCCAGTACCATTTACTGAAGAGGCTGTCTTTTCCCCAGTGCAAGTTCTTGTGGGCACTCACAAGTAGGTGCTTGCTGAGGTGGTAGCGACCAGAAATTTAGGCCCAACCTCAGGCCTCCAGGGAGGAGTGCTCAGAGTACTCCTGTGAGGGGCAATATCAGCTGTCCTGAGGCACCTCCCTCCTCCAACCCTGGCCCCACACTGGAGAGAGTGGGTCTGCCCTTGGTGTCCACGCTGTGGACACCAGGTAGGGAACATGTGACCCTTCAAGTCCCAGTCCCACATCCCTGTCCAATGGCACTCACCACCGCCACGTCACCACCCACTCCCCTGCCCTGGCAACAGAAGCCTGCATCACCATCTCAGGTTCCAGCTGTGCTCCAGTGATCACTGCTTCCTGGCATCAGTTGTTTACTTACCAGTCTCACTGCACAAGCACTCCAGGCTTATTCCTCTTGTCAGCCACTACCTGAGTTTCTGTAACGCCCCTTTTCCAGCCCCTCTGGGTCCCAGAGAACCTGTAATTTTCCAGAGGCTAGTTGTGAAAACCTTGGCTTCTTACAGCCACTTAGTTCTCAGAAAGAGCATGGACTCTGTAAAAGCTCCCTTCCTGGAGCAGTTTGGTCCCAGGTAGGTTCCTATGTTAGTTTCAGGGTTGGGAGGGTTAAGGAGTTCTTCCACAGTCAGAATTGCAGGACTCCACAGTGGGGACACGGGCTGCTGGCAGTCTCTTTCTCACCCTTGCCCTGCGTTGGGAAGTCACTCTGGCTCCCAGCCCAGGGAGGCTACTTCTCCTCCTTTTCCTTTCCTGCTTTTGGTGTCCCCTGTATCTTCTCTGTTGAATGCCCATGTTCTCTTTTGGATAATGTATTCAAAGTGTAACTGTCTATACCAGGAGTGGGGAACCTGCAGCCTTAAAGCTACAAGTGGCCTTCTAGATCCTTAAGTACAGGCTTTTGACTAAATCTAAATTTTACAGAACAAATATTTTTATCTTTATTAATACATTTCTGCTCATATTTTACATTTTTATTTTATTTTTAAAATGAACATACTTAAAATATCAAAGAATAAAATAAGTTTCAACAAAATGATCTTCCCAGATTGACCCACACAGAGCATTAGCAAGCCATTAGGACTAAATCGATGGCTACTATGCTCATGACTTAATTCTAACTCTCCCCTCCTGACTGGTGCCACTACTGCATGAAGCTGGTTGGCAAGAGTTTATGGGGTTGAGTTCACCAGTCTATTATCAGCTTTTGACATCAATGTACTCTTTTATCGATTGCTTTGGATGAATCTACCAATACTACTGACGCGGTGTAAGTTCTATACTTTTTATTTTGGTCATAACAGAAGATTTTCTTTGATACAAAGAATTACTCACTTTGGGCACTCTTGCAAACAGAACATGGGGAATGGATATCCTCAACAACTTTCAAGATAAATGTGGCAAAGTTGGACTGAATTTGGTAAATTTAGTGAGTGTACGTACACATGGTACACCTTCCATGACAGGAATACATGAAGGGTTTCTTGCACAGATAAAAAAATATTAACAGATCCACATGTTCTCTCATTTATTTTCATTGTACCTTGCATCAGCAAAATCTCTGTGCTAAGTCAGTATTTTAAGTGACATTTTGCAATAAGTATAAATATTTTTAAGTATATTCATGCAAATGCAACGCAGCGTCATCAGTTTTATAACATGACAAAGTTGAATGACGAGGTATTCAGTGTGGGTTTCCCATATCATTCTAAAATGTGTCGGCTATTGTAGGGACAGATGTTAGCCAAAATTTTATCTCCACAAGAACAGATAGTTAAATTTTATGAAGAATAGAATCAGCAGTGTGAATCATTGAAAGAAGATTTCTATAGGAATGAAGCATTTCTGATGATATCATGTCAAATCAAAACATGTTGAATATTTCTTTAAAAGGTAAAGCTAAGTCTATATATGACAAGTGGCAAAAAATCCAAGCATTTAAAATAAAAAAACTATCTTTTTTCAAAACACTTCTTCTTCAAAAGGAAATTTTGGATGAACATTTTCCCCAGTTAGCAAAGGTCATT
>CAUYSK010035027.1:0-82984 GCA_963575035.1 Avahi laniger | reverse complement strand
GAAAATTTAGGTTATGACTGTATTTACTAGGAATATATTTAACTAAGGAGATAAAAGACCTCCACAGGGAGAACTATGAGACATTGAGGAAGGAAATAGCAGAAGACGTAAACAGGTGGAAAACCATACCATGCTCGTGGGCTGGCAGAATCAACATTGTTAAAATGACTATACTACCCAAAGTGATCTACAG
This sequence comes from Avahi laniger, assembly GCA_963575035.1. NCBI lineage: Eukaryota > Metazoa > Chordata > Mammalia > Primates > Indriidae > Avahi > Avahi laniger. The sequence continues at coordinate 82,791 of CAUYSK010035027.1, read as the reverse complement.
ATTCAATGCAATCCCTATTAAAATACCAGCATCATTCTTCACATATGTAGAAAAATTAATTTTACACTTCGTATGGAACCAGAGAAGACCCCACATAGCAAAAACAATTCTAGGCAATAAAAACAAAATGGGAGACATCAATCTACCAGACTTCAAACTCTATTACAAAGCTGTAATATTAAAATCAGCTTTGGTATTGGCACAAAAACAGAGCCATTGACTAGTGGAACAGAACTGAGAACCCAGATATAAAACCATCCTCATATAGCCACCTAATCTTTGACAAAGCAGATAAAAACATACACTGGGGAAAAGAATCCTTATTCAATAAATGGTGCTGGGAAAACTGGATAGCCACATGTAGAAGACTGAATCTGCATCCACTCCTCTCACCTCTCACAAAAATCAACTCACGCTGGGTAACAGATTTAAACCTAAGGAGTGAAACTATTAGCATTCTAGGGGAAGATGTTGGAAATACTCTTCTAGACATTGGCCTAGGCAAAGAATTGATGAAGAAGACCCCAAAGGCAATTACAGCAACAACCAAAATAAATAAATGGGACTTAATCAAATTAAAAAGCTTCTGCACAGCCAAAGAAACTGTCACAAGAGCAAACAGGCAACCCACAGAATGGGAGAAAATTTTCACATGCTACAAATCCGACAGAGGGCTGATAACAAGAATCTATTTAGAACTCAGAAAAATCAGCAAGAAAAAATCAAACATCCCTTTCAAAAAGTGGGCAAAGGAGATGAACAGAAACTTTGCAAAAGAAGATAGAATAATGGCCAAAAAACATATGAAAAAAATGCTCAACATCTCTAATCATCAGGGAAATGCAAATCAAATCCACAATGAGATATCACCTATCTCCAGTGAGACTGGCCTTTATCAAAAAGACCCAAAATATTAAATGTTGACGTGGATGCAGAGAGGTAGGAACACTCATACACTGTTGGTGGGACTGCAAATTAGCGCAACCTCTGTGGAAAGCAATACGGAAATACCTTAAAGAGATACAAGTAGAGCTACCATTTGATCCAGCAATGCCATTACTGGGCATCTATCCAAAAGAGCAAAAGTCGCTCTATGAAAAAGACACCTTCACTTGAATGTTCATAGCAGCACAATTCACAATTGCAAAGATGCGGAAACAACCCAAGTGACCATCAATACATGAGTGAATTAATAAACTGTGATATATGTATACCATGGAGTACTATTCAGCTTTAAGAAACAATGATGATATAGCACGTCTTATATACTCCTGGAAAGTGCTGGAACACATTCTACTAAACGAGGTATCCCAAGAATGGAAAAACAAGCACCATATGTACTCACCATCAAATTGGTATTAGCTGATCAACATTTCAGTGCACATATAAGAATAACATGTATTAGATGTTGGGCAGGGGGAGGGGAAAGGGGAGGAGGGGACAGACATATGCACAAACAATGAGTGCGATGCGTACCTCCGGGGGAATGAACACATTTGAAGCTCGGACTTGGGGGGGATGGAGGGTAAGGGCATCATACGTAACCTAATCATCTGTACCCCCATAACATGTTGAAATAAAAAAATTAATAAATAAATAAAAATATTTTCCAGGAAGAACTATTTAACATCTAACTTATTTTGAATTGCAAGCCCTTAGAGTTCAAAGAGCACTGGAAGGGGCATTCCCTCTGTATGTATAAACCAGATTGACCAGATCAAAAGATCATAAGGGCAATTAACTTCCCTTCGTCTGCCTGTTATCTAAATGTATTGCAGGAAGGAAGATCAAGAATGCAACCAGACCTGGCCAAATCATTTAAATATAATAACTGTCTCTCAGATTAATTTAATTTGCTCAAGTTAATTTAATTTGCAAAGAGAATCATTTCCGAGTCAAACCGTTTCCCCTATCCATTTGCCCTCCCTAGTACCATTTGTCACCCCTAAACAGAATTACCTGTACTTCTCATTTCCCCTCCCCTCTAAAAAAATCTGAACTTCATTGGGATATTGATTAATCACTCCGTGATTCTCCTCATGTACATCCCCATGTGCAGGTTAAATAAACTTTTCTCTTACTAATCTGCCTTGGTCGCGAGTCGACCTTTCAGCGAAATTTCAGGGGAAAGGGAAAATTTGCCCTCACTACTACGCCTCTCTGGACGTAGGTTTATACAAGGGAGATAATGATAGAACCTATATTAAGTTGTTATGATGAGAAGTAATTGAGCCAATATTCTTAAAGTACCTAGAATAATGCCTGGAACACAGTAAAACCTATAAAACTGTATATAAAATAATTTTTAAAATCATCACCAGATTTATAATCTGTGTGGAGACAGAATGAAACAGAGATGATAGGATGATTTGTTTTGAAAAACTTAATTGCCTTTCTGCAGAGAAGGATCTAATATGAATACAGTAAAAAAAGAAAGAAAGAAAAAAACAGGCTGCACTAACTAGATATGATTTAGTATTGTATAGTATATGAGGGAATTTTTTAATCTATTTCTCCATACCACTCTCTCATTTGGCCCTCACATAGAAAACTGATTTGATGTGTATAATTAATACTTTTTAGTTTTCATACATTTTTGCAAAAGTGACATTATGGTTTTGGGTGCGTTTTTAATTTTCAAAAATGCTATTTCACCATATACACTATATTTTTTACTTTTTTCAGTAAAATCATGCTATTAGTGTTTGCCAACATCACTTTCCATATCTTTAAGCCATTTCTTTCAACCAATGAGTCATACTTCATGGTGTACATTCAGCCCATTGTACCCATTTTGCTCTCCAATTAACTGGCAAACATTTTCGAAAAGTAGAAAGTGCTCATGGTTAGCAGGGACCAGGAGCTACAAGAACATCTATGCACTGATAGTTAAAAGGACAGACTGGAAAGCCTAGTGAAAAGAAATCTTGTACTAGTTGTTCAGATTAAATAATAGATCACTGTTTTAATATGCATATTTCTCTCAAATGATCTCATACTTTCCTTATATATTATTCACGTGCTTGTTAAATATTTGGTTTTTCTCTTCTGAAGAGTTTATTCTTGTCAGTTACACATTTTTTCTACTAGTTTTCTCCTTTAGAAATAGCTACCTAAATGTTTTACATAATAATCTCAATTTATTTTAGACATTGAAATATCTTTTCCCAACCAATCTTCTGTTTTTTAACTTGATCTGTAGTATCCTCGGTTAAACAGGTATTGATTTTTTTACATTTTATTTAACTTAATCATAAATAGTAGAAATACACTTTAAATGCAGTATACAGGCTGAGAAAATTGGGGCAATGAGAAATACTTTCTTTGAGTAATGGATCATGGTGACCTCTCACATCAAAGTTAACTTTGTAAAAACTCATTGTTAAATTAATTACATTTTGAAAAAGTCATCAGGTACAAATATACACAGCTACTCCTACACACACACACACACACACACACACACACACAGAAAGGCATATATGGAAGCTTCCTTTAATCTTTCACACAGCCTGATTTCTACATAGATAAAAGATTCTGAAATAGAAAATAATTTTGAATTTTAATATAGATAGATAAATCATGAAGAGCAAGTAAATTCTAAATATGTTTTACTGCTTTCATCTGTAAAAAAAATGGGTATAATAATGAATACTATAAAATATTGTCAAAATAAATAAACAAAAATAAATTATAATTATTGTTTTATAAATATATTTTTCTCCTCCTTCCAAATTGGTTTACTAATTGTTTTCTAAATACTACAGAAAGGGAAATATCAATAAGCTTTAAAAGCCAAACTATACTTTAGTTGGCAAATAAATACTTTTAGGTGATGATAATTTCATTAGCTTTGATTCACATATAACTGATCATGTATATAAGTACAGTCAACTGTGGAACAACCCAATATATAGACCCTTACCCTTATACTGTAATTTAATAATCTTTAAATTAAATCATTAAATTATAATATTTATATCATGGATTTTGCCTATAAAATTGTGCTTTATAACTCTATGCAAACTGAATTACTGGACACATCATAATTTTAATAACTTATAAAAATTATAAGAGGGAAGTGACAAAAGAAACCAACAGAACCACTAAATTCAAAATAACAAAACAAATTCTTTAAGTCTTCCTAGTAGTTATTTTCTAATGTTCCTAGTGCTTAAGAAATATTATTCTTGATTTTGCAAATTTTTTGTTATGCTAATGAATGTATTTAGTCCTCACATTAAAAACATAAATATATACTATTTTCTTTTATAATAAAATCTGCTTTTATTATGTAAGTTATTTGTTAATTTTAAATAGGACATGGTACTCATTCACATAATGCTGTGACCAATTTAGGAGAGACTGCTTCACAAAGTATTGCCTGATAATGTTTTTCCATCAACAGAGCCCTTGAAACTGTTTAGCTTCTTAGGCATTTGCTATTGAAAAATGCATCCGTCTCTGAAAACAAGATGGAGGGAAATGCAGTCCTCATTTTCCAGTACTTAATTTGTTCAAAGGACTGTAGCAATTTCAAGAAGTGCTAAAATATGCATGCATAAGGCTTGATCATGCTAACAATGAAGAAATATAATGAACATTTGTGATTTGGATTGAAGAGTTTCAAAAGCATGCAAATTGTATCTTATCTAAAAGGACAAAATATATCCCATCAAGTTAAAGAACAATTTGCCAGACTTTAAGCTTATCACAAGCATTTAAAAAACAACCAGTATTTACTACACTTGCCGAGAGTATAGCATGTCAGTTCATTTCCCCAATGGGAACGCAATTTAAAGATATCAAGGATTCTCCCAAGTCATAACAAAGTATACAAGCAAGGGAGGAGGTGATGGTAATAACTGTGAAATGTCAGTTGAAGAAACAGAGTATAAATTTAAATGTCAAATTTAAGAGCAAAGGTATGTCATTCATATCTATCTGTATTAGTTTTCTCTTGTGTAACAAATTACCACAGACTTGCTTGCTAAAAGCAGCACTCCTTTATTCTGATCCGGTTCTGTAAATGAAAAATCTGGACGGACTTAGCTTGCTGTCGGCTTACACTGTACCAAGACCGAATTCACGATGTCACCTGGGTTGGACTCATCTGCAATTCTGGGGAAGAATCTATTTCCAAGCTTATTTCTTTGGATGGCAGAATTCAGTTCCTTACAGTCGTAGGACTGATGAGGAAAAGAAAGAAAGAAGGCACCAATTCTCTCCCTAACAGGACAGGGTGAAAATTCTTTTTTCTTCCCTCATTCTTCCACCCTGACATTCTTTCCCTCAGATATTTTTTGTTTTTTCTATAAAAGCCAATTAAGAAATGACACTTGACAACTTTTCTTGGTATGGGGACCTAGACCAGAAACCCACATTCCAGTCCAGGTGTCTACAGAAAGCTGTGCTTAGGTAGATATATTTGAGCAGCTGAAATAGCTGATCATACTATATATTAATATAATACCATCTCTCTCTTTAGTTACACCACCCAAACATCATTTCAGGAACTGATAAAAAATAAATAATTTCCCACAAAGTTACCATTAGAGAATTTTATGCTATCTACTGAAAAAGAGTCACTAAGGCTTTAAATTTAGAAAGGAGACTTTATTTCTTATAAAACGTTACCACCTGCAGGCTGGCCATTCTGACAGGCTGGAAAGAGAGATCAGCACTTCCAGGGAGTGAGGGAAAAGACAGGAATTTATGCTGAACAGATTGGTCAAGTATACATATTCAACAGGTTACCAGAGGAACTATGAATATTTATGAAGGAGACCCAAATGCATGCATATTAGGTTGACATGTATGTAACATACATCCCATGATCACGTTGAAGTAGGGACTTAACATTTAAATGCATTGTAATTAGGTCATATATGTGAAAAGGTGAAAGTCCATGAACTGCGCATCCCCAGGAGATCAGCCAGAACCAGTCCTTGGCTGCCAGTCATTTATTAAGAAGAAACTCTTTGTGGTCTGAAATAGCTGCCATGTCACGTCAGTAATTATATAAGCTTTGCTGGGAATAGCATGGAGTACGGGAAGAAGTCTTCCTTCCTGCCTTTTTTTTTTCTGATGTTAGCTTTGATAAAAATCTAGCAATGATTAGCAAGGGGAAGGAGGGTAGAAGAGAATGGGACATGGCTGGCCTCTGTGGTGTCAGGAACTCGAAATTTGGGGATCTTTTAGTCAAAGAAAGGTCTGTTTGTCTGTCAAAGGAGGGTAGGACTTTTATTTCAATTCTCAATGTCACCATAAAAGAGGCATTATTAAACACAGAAAGTCTGGGACAGCTTTTCATTTTTCCTCTAAATTACAGATTTCATTGAAAATTCTATCTTTAGTATCATTCTTGTTGTAAGTTTGGGGTATATAGAAATAATAGAGCACTACAGAAGTCATTTTGCAAAGTCCACACATTCACAAATCATTAATGATATGTATTTATGTTGCAAGCACTTTTTTAAAAGTATTGGGTTTATATTAGATATTAATTTTTTTCACTTTTGCTACATCATCATAGAAAAGAGTTCTATAAGCAAGCCTCTAGTTGTGTAGGAATATTCTACATCACTAACAATTAAGCTTTCCCGCAAATATAAATGCTTTTTTTAAAATGACAGTTTCCAAGGGGAATGACTCAAAAGTTATCTTTGTCCTCCAAGTGCTAAACCTGGATAGAAGAGGACTGAGGAGCTTCATCATCATTTTGTTTGATTTTCATGAATTATTGTCTAGAATGTGTTACTCAAAATGTGCTTCTGTGTTGAGATAAGAAAATTGCTCCTGAATATAAATCGTTGCCAAATACATGCAAACTTGGAATATATACTCAGTTGTTTCTTCCAATGTCCAAGCTATATTTCAGGCATTTTAAAATCATTTTAACATTTGAGGGCCAGGGTACAATTATAATTGTTATTATTTCTGGCTATCACAGAAAGTTGCTTCAAAAAATACTAGTTGAACTAAGCAATAGTAATAATTATATGTTTCTTTAGCAAAGAAATCAAATAAATACTTTTACATATACTGCATAGATGTTACATTATAATTATTATTGGTTGTTTATAAAATACAGTAGGAGCACAAATATTTCTGATTATGTTGAAATTTAATTGTTTTTATAATTTAACAGCTTTGTTACATGACTTTGAAGACATGGAGAGGGAATTTTACTGTGGGTTACTTTAAAATATACACGCACATGTGTACCCCATATAAGTCTTGATGAAGGGAAACATCTAGGAGAGAACTAAAAAGTGGGCACCTCTTGTGAGATGCTATTGCTGTTATTTATATCAGAAATAACCAGATAAGCTGTAGGTAATATCATCTATCTTAAAAAAAAGAAAGACAGAACATTTAAATTTTAATATTTAAACTACTGGAAAGATAATTTCCAGCTAGTGAAATATTCCCTTGTGTCGAATTGGCCTCAATTAATCAATTAATTCCCCATCGGTGTTAGTATGTGAATATCTATATAGATATATATGTGTATCTGTGTATATGTATATATGTATTCGATATATGTATGTGTAGATATACTCTTTCTATATCTACACTTAATATTTATTTATTTATTTATCTTCCGACCATTGCATTCCAGATCCCAATCTTCCCACTTTTCTACTCTAATATGACTTGAACTCAACTACATTCTTTTGAAGAAAATAAGCACTGTAAAAAAGGATTATTAAAGAAATAAACAATTTCTTACCTTAAAAATTTCATTCCTACCTTCCCCAAAGCCAGCTTGTCTCAAAGTATGAAAGGCCAACTTTCCTGTACCCAAGGTCTGGCAGAAACCCATGGACAATTTTATGTGGATTCTATCTCCATTTCCTTCTCATCTATTCTATCTCCATTTCTGTCTCATCCTCTGGTTGATCCGATCTAGGGGATGGGGGGAGTGTACTTCACATTACACACTTCAGGAGTCCAGCATTTTCAGCAGTAATGAGCTCAACATTCTGAAGTAAGTCTCTGCTCTCAAGACCAAGAGATTTTTTCATTTTATGGTGTGAAATAAGTTTCCATTTTTTTCTGAGGTCATAGATGTAGTTATGAGTTTCAACCTCCTGAGAAAATCCTGCACTTTGCACACAGAGGTTTTTTTCTTCATCACTTCATAACAATCACTTGTTTATTGTATCCATAAAGACATTTGAGTAACAAGCGTTTCCTAAGCCTAACTCACAATGGAACTGATTAGGGAATACCTAAATTGTCTAAGTATGAAAAAGAATAAGTTGATACAAGACCCTTTGGACAAAAAAACTGGAAAACACCCTTTGAACAGTCCAGAAACTTTCTTACACAGACCTTGTGAATGTCTGGGCAGTTCTCCAAGCTCCACCTCTGCTATATGTGCTAATCTTGCCTCGTCAGTCGTGTAGACATAACTTCAAGTCCCTCTCAGAAGTCATGCTGCCCTAATAAGAGAATTCAGATTAACTTCGATTTTGCCAGGATTCTCTCCCTGGTCACTAATAATCGGAACACATTTCTCACTCCAATTTTTTCCTTGCAGGATCCCCACCTTGCCCAAACCCAACATTTCCATCCCAGAGAAGGAAAAATTAGGAGTCATTATACTGTAACAGATTCATCACTGACAGGTCATTAGAGATGTAAAGGAATTTTCGAAGGAGGGAATTTTAGAAATGCCAATTATAGTCACACTCGCAGAGCTCTTAATAAGAAAAAAAAGTTGATTAAATATAGTCACAGCTTGAAATCACAAAAGGCATGAGCAGTGCCTAATAAATCTGACAATTTTTGAAGGCAGAGCACAAAGAATCAGCAGGAGAAATCTGCGGACTAATCTTTCTTTGGTTTGAGAGCACTTTCAACACGCTACAGCACACAAAAGACTAATTCACGAGGTCAGCAAGTGTGACATGGTGGAGTGAACACTGAAAACAATCTAAGAAATTTTTAGATCGTGAAGGACTTCAGGTGGACAAAGGGCTTTTAAATCAATAGCATCTGAGAGAAATTTTACTCAGACAGGGATCTAGTTTTAGACAATTTGACCATTAATTACTAAGGAAAAGGTACATAACATGAGATAAAATATGTAATTAATAGAAAATTCAGACTACTGGGAAACCCATAAAAAGTAAAAATAAAATAAAACTGGACGGTTTGACTAGTTTAAAACATTAGGAGACAGCGTAGTTATAATTCTTTTAAATAAAGATTTAGCTGGGACACGGAAATTATGAAGTGATATTACAAGGACAAGGATAAACAAGGAAATAGAAATAGTGCCTATACATTCAGGCAAAGATATCAGTAGAGGGAAGAAAAGTTATTGAGTTTGGATAGTAAGACATTGTTTCTCATTATTGATTGACACTAAAATGGAATAAAATAGTAAAATGTGAGTCACTAGTCCAAATCAGTTCAAATGAAACAAAATACTTTTGAGCAATAACATTATTGCCTATTATCTGAAACTGACTTTACATTACTTTGTACCTATAATTTCTATGTTTTTAAAACATTTTACATTTCTTTACATTTTTTTCTCAGTCTCACCAAGTCTAATGCTCACCACACATGACTTGTCTGCTTCTACCTCACTCTTCCTCCGTGAACATGCACTTAAGGCTTCTAAGTATGCCCCAGAATATCCAAATTCTATTACAGGTAAATTAACATAGTCTTATCTTAACACAGTGTTGTGCTCTATAAATCCTATCTCAAGTATCCCCATTTTTCTCTCCTGAATCTGTATTTCCTAAACCACCGAGGACGTCCATCATGTGGGAGCTCTTTACTAAGTTGTTGCTTCACATGTGAAACTTGTTACTAGAGTTTTAGACAAATGCGTTTTTCATTAGCTGTGCCATAGCAAAAAATGAACGAATGTGAGATTGTGAAGAGCCTATAATGGCATACATAACAGAATGTCTCATAAGAGCATTGTGTGTGGCTTTATAGTGAGGATTCCCGTAGCTAAGATAACAGCTATTTTTGAGTGTCTATGATGTACAGAGGCACTCTTCTGATACTTTACACAAATTACCTAATTTAATGCTCCCACAAAAAGCTGTTAAGTAGAAATTATTATTCCTATTTTATAGTTATAAATTTGAGGAACAAAGAAGTAACTTCCAAAAAATCACATTATTCAATAATTTATTTTGGCATAGTCAGGCTTTGAGCTTTATTTCATCTTTCTCTAAAATTTATACTCGGAATCACTAGATACCTGTGCACAGAGAGATAGGACAACAGCAAAGTGAATGGCTCACAACATAATTTTACCTAAGGCCATCGCTTTCCTACTAGGATGTTAGTTGAAACCAAAATATACATCATTATTGAAAAGGATCTGTAAAATGTTCTAATCTTGATATGTCTCAGAAATAAGAAGCACTGTAGGATATTTGGCAAGAGAGGCAGCTGTCATTAGCTAGTAAAATGTAATTTCTTTTAAAACAATGTTACAAGTACCTCACTGAACTGGGTTCATTTACACTAAATTAAGTTTTCAGACAAGATGATATTTAATTGACAGCATCCTACACTAATTGAAGAAACATGAAAACTTTGACCATTGAAGAAGCCACTCAAAATAACACTTCCTACTTTAAGTTAATTTTATCTGTGCATTTAAGGCAAGTTAATGAAAGTTATATTATAACTACACTTTAATATATATAATAATATTCTAAGATATGAATATATTCTGCACTTGTTACACTGCATATTAATAATAAATAGTGGCTGTTTAGACCAAATAGAAAAAGCAATGTTAAAGGATAAAACAAAGACTACCAGAAAAATAATAAGAAGAAAATGAAAAAAAACTCAGTCTATTACTTGCAAAGGAAATAACGAACACCAAGGAAGAAATTCATAAAATAGTTCTCTGAATGGGGAAAGTCAAAAACTATTAAATGATAGAAAGGAGACATTTGTACTTTATCTGAATCATTTAAAACTACTGTAGATAGAGAAAAATGAGTCTGTACACATTTTATTAAAGTAAGTTGCATTGTTCATTGGAAAGTCATTCAGTTTGGGCCAGCAATAAATTCCCAGAGATCATTTGGAACAAATTAAAATGAAGCATAATTTAAAAATTTTTTTAGAAATTTTAGAATAGTTTTAGATTTACATAAAGTTGTGAAAATTGTAGTGTTCTAACAGAATCCAAACCCAGTTTTCCCTGTTATAAAATCTTGTATTAGTATGTTACATTTGTCATATCTAATGAACTACTTTTAATATTATTGCTAAATAAAGTTTATGTCTTATCCAGGTTTCTTTAGTTGTTACTTAATGTTCTTTTCTTTCCCAGGATCCCATCTGGGAGACCGCATTACACTTAGTAGTCCTGTCTCCTTAGGCTTCTTTTAGCCACGACATTTTCTCAAACTGTCCTGGTTTGGGATGACCCTAAGAGTTTTGAGAAATATTGGTATGATATTTTATAAAACACCCCTTAATAGTGATTTGTTTTGTATTTTTCTCATGATTAGACTGGGGTAATGGGTTTTAGGGAAGAATATCACAAAGGGAAAGTGCCATCCTCATCACATCAGATTAAAGAACATACTGTAACATGAGTTATTATTATTGAAGTTAATTTTGATCATCTGGACCAAGAAGTATTTGTTGGACTTCTCTGCTGTAAAATGACTCTTTTTTTTTCTTTTAATCCCCTTCTACTCCATGCAGTACTCTTTGGAGAGCAGCAAACAGCTGATATTTAAGGATTAAAGAGATACATAAAACCTATATAAAATCTTCAGAATTCTTCTACTTGAGAGATTAGCATATTCTTCCCATTTGTTTATTTATTTATTCAATCATTTATTTATACAAGTATGAATTTATGGTTATTTACTTTATAGCATGGCCTATAAATCAATATTGCTTTATTCTGTTGCTCAAATTGTTTCAGGTAAAGTTGTGGGGAGCTTTTTCAGTTGGCTCCTGTGTCTCTTTGAAAGGCCCGCATCATTTTGTTTTATTTTATTTTTTTATTTTTAGAGCACTTCTTTCCCCAATATAGGCCTAGAATCAGCCATTTGTCTAAGGGTGCTTGTTTTGTTTTTCTCCTGGAGAATATAAAAATCTAAAAATATATACTTAAATATATAATGAGTAATACAATACATATGCATACATATAAAACTCAATACATATATACACATATATATATTCTGTATGCTGTGCATATATACTTGTATATAAAATTCTATATATATATTTAAATTTCTAGTTTATAGATCCATATATATATATGTGAAATAAGTCTGGATGCCAAACATATATATTGCTACTAGGATTTAGTACTTCTAGACCATTTCAGTTGACAAAACAAGAAAATATATTTTTGTATTCTTATATACATATATATATATATACACACACACACATCTATAAATATTTTATATCTGTTAATCTGTATCTATACTAAGTTAAACCTGTGTCTGTACTGTTATCTCCCATTACCACGTGGCTCATTCTAGCCTTTTCCTCTTGCTTATTCTCATACCTACAGTAAGAAAGTTGGCCCCACTATCTGTAATTTATTTGATTAATTGTTCAGTTCCAAAATTCAGGGATAGTGGTTTCAGAATTAATAACCCATACCTCCATGGCAAACAACTTTATCAACCAGAGTACAGTGCTTATGCTTAGTTCCTTTTGCTTTTAGTCATATGGATGCCACTCATTTCCAAAGTTACTTAGGCTAGTACTTTTCCCCAACCAATTAATTGAGATTGTTTCATGCATTTATAATACAATTATACAATTTATACAATTATACAGTAATACATTTATAATACAATTAGATTGTTTTGTCACATTCTACTTTTCCTTCTTCTCCCTTAATGTTTTGCTGTTGTTGTTTAGTTAATGTACATTAAAAGCCAAGCACAATGGCTCATGTCTATCATCCCAGGTACCTGAGAGGTTGAGGCAGAAGGACCTTTAAGACCTGTAGTGAAGCTGTAGTGAGTTGTGATCATGTTACTCAACTCCAGCCTGAACAAAACAGAGAGACTCCATCACAAAAAACAAAACAACAACAAAAAAAACACATTAAGGTTCTTTTTGATATAAAATCTATAGGTTTTAATAAATGTATAATGTCATGTATCAATCATTATCGAATCTTATCAAACAGTTTCATCACCCTAAAAATTTTCTGTGCATCACGTACTGAAACATCACTCCTCCTTGAAGACCTGGCAACAACTGGATCCCATCTCTTTAGTTTTGCCTTTCCGGAATGTCATATAATTGAAGTCACACAATATGTAACCTTCTCAGACTGGCTTCTTTTACTTAGCAATATGAATTTAGATTTATTCAAGCCTTTGCATAGATTTATAGATCATCTATTTTTATCTCTGAATATAATTCCATTGTATTCATGCACTATAATTTGTTTATCCACTCACTTGTGGACATCTTGGTTGATTCCAGTTTTTCATGATTTTGAATAAAGTGACTGTAAATATTCACATGCAAGATTTTGTGAGGACGTAACTTTCAAACTAGTTTGGTAAATATGTAGGAGAATGATCACAGGATCCTATGGTAAAAGTATGTTTTGTTTGGTGCAAAACTGATAACCTATTTTCCAAAGTGATTGCATCAATTTTCATTTCCACCAGACTGAAAGAAAGGTTCTGATGTTCCACATCTTTGGCAGCAATTAGTATTTTCTATTGTACATTTATACTGTAGACTACTACTCAGCAATAAAAATGAACAAATTCTTGATGCATACAACAACCTGAATCTCCAGGGGATAATTCTGAGTGAAAAACAAAAAAGTCAATACCAAAAGATTATATACTGTATGATTTCTTAAACTATATATATATATATATATATAACATTCTTAAAATAAAAAACACAACATTCTTAAAAATAAAGAAAATAAGAAAATGAGAAACAGAGACATGTTTACTGGAAGTTAAACAGAGGATGGAGAAAAAGAAGTGAGTGTAGCTTTAAAATGTAACATGAAGAAAAGTTGTGTTGGAAAATTGCTGTATCTTGACTACATGAATGTCATTATCTTGGTTGTGTGTTTTGTAAAATGTTACCATTGGGGATAATTGGGTAAAGTGATCATGGAATCCCTCTGCATTATTTCTTACAGTTACATATGAATGTACAATTTTCTCAGAATTAAAGTTTACACATGGAAAGAAAATAGCTTAAACAAATCGGTGAATGAAATAGAAGAATATAGATCAAGGGTAAGAAGAATGAAAATCCATCAGGGCGGTGTTCTGAGTGTTGGGAAAAGCACAGACGTGGATACGTTGTCCCTAGAGGGCAGGCTTTGGCAGGTTCCTGTTTCTCCTTCACGGCACCAAATTTGGACGAGGGACCTGCTCTGTTGAAACGATATTTCCCAGCCTTCCCCAGGTTATGTTTAAGTAAGACCATGTGAATTATTATAGCTAGATATATAAATTTCAAACCAGCACTTAAGAAAGAGATGAACTTTTCTCTTCTCATTTCACTCTGGAAGTCAAAATCCAGGGAAAGTTTAGAAGTTATTTTTTCTGGATGGCATAGCCTTTGCAATCTGGAACTCCAAAGACTGCATAAAACAGAAGATTGCTCACCTACACCATTAGAATATACCACACCAAAAATTGTTTTTTTAATTGTGTTCAGCCATATATTTTATGGTATGTCTGTTACACTGCATATTGTTACCATAACAAATAAAATAATCTACTAACTATCCCTTTCCACGAGACCGGAAAGACCAGATAAAATCAAAAGACAGACTCGGGAAATGACAGGCAACTTCAACAAACAAAATAATAACAAAACTTTAAAATATGGACTTATTTTGGACTCTCATTTAAAGAACAAGTAACATTTATTGTCAACCATGTGTAGTTAGAGCTTGGTCATTCATATGATGTTGCAACTATTTCAGTTAATTAACTCAAGGTTTTGAAACTGCAGGTGAAAAACCTCCTCATTTAAAGGAAGTAATAAAAAATACATTCTTATTTGAATGCACAGTGTTTTGTTCATGTGATCTCCATTACCACAAAATGGGAAAAGGTTTGCTTATAAATTCTTTCTCATTAAAGTAAAACCATGCATGTTAGCATTTTTACAGGTATATTTAAAAAACATATATCCTGAATTGGCAATAAAATTGCCTAAGTTCGATTTCAAGTAATTGAAAAAATTATCTCCAACACACACAAAAACACAGATTCATACAAACAGACATTGTTTTTCTTCTTCTATTTCTAGTAAATAAAAATTGTGAAAATAATTTTCCATGCATTCTCATGACATTTTAACAATATATTCATCATATAAAACATGAAAGATTAAAAGTGGATTGAAATTCAATAAAGTAACTTTAGTGTGCTCAGAAATAACTGATCAAAAATTAGAAATGAAAATTTTTGTCAAAATATGAAAAGATGACAGAGAGTTTACAAGAGCCCTGAATATGTAGTTCTTCATGAGCCCTAGTATCACTCAACAACTTCTCTCAAATATCGAATATTCATTTAGCAATTAGAAAACAGTATTTCCTTTTGAGCTCTATATAATATGACTGAGTTCAAATTCAGATATTTAATTCAAATTCATGTCATAATTTAATACAACAAATAATTGTCTTGGGAAGTTTTATTAATGAATATGGGTCTATTTTCAGCCTAGTGGTTATGAGAAAATGTCATGTAAGCAAGCTAGACAAGAACATTATTATACTGAATTTTACTCCATGAGCATTTATGTATGAGAAGGTTTATGGACAGAACCAGAAAAAAATTTCCTTTATTCAGGTAATATATAGAATGATAATCATAAAAAGGATAAATAGCAATAGCTAATATTTATAAGATTCTATATGTGTCAGGAATTTTATTGACCATTTTATATTATTTTTCTTTTTTAATTTAAAAAATGAGATAAGTGCCCAATATTATCACAGTTTAACAGATGAGGAAACTGAAACATTGAAAGATTTAGCAAATTGCCCAAATGATTACAACTATTAAAATTTAGAGCTGGGACTTGAATCTATATCTCTAATTCTATGTTCTTTACTGTGTTTTTGCACTGAATTCCAACTGTTTTCTGTCTCCTCTCCTTTATAAACCTCTGGAAGTGGAAGATCTGGCTTTTGGACTATTTGACTATTTGTCTTTTTTGACTGCTTTCTCTTTTTTCTTCACTGTTCCTTTCAACCACTTTCTACGAGCTGGACTTCTGCATTACTCTTGTTTCTATGGTCATGATTTTATAATTTAAATCACTGTAATTATTTATTTATCACCAAGATAAATATGGTGATGGTACTGAAGAGAATCCATGTGATTTCGATATAGAAACAATGGGACTATCTCTGTGAACTGCAATATATTCTCAGTGAAAACATGACCAAGAGTGTCAAGAAGGCTATAATAGGCTCAGAAGCTCTAAAAAGTTGTATTAGATTCCTGTGGCTGCTATGATAAATTATCACGAATTAGGTGGCTTAAAATAATAATTTTTTTTCTCTCTCATAGTTCCGAAGTCCAGAAATCTGAAATCTAAGTGGTATCAGGGTTTCATTCCCTCTGGAGCATCTAAGGAGGGATCTTTTCTTGGCTATTCCCACTTCTGATGGCTGTTGGCATTCCCTGGCTTTTTCAGCTTGTGGCCACATCATCCCAATCCTTGTCTCAGTCTTTATATCGTCTTCTCCAGAATCCCTGAAAACTGCCTCATGCCCCTTCTCAGTCAGTAGCCTTCAAAGAGAACTACTTTTCTCTCACCTCTCACAAGATTTGTTTTATATAAATACAGTGAAATAAATGGGATAATTTCTAAATTAAATTTATATAAATTTGTAAAATTTATATAAATAATATTTTGCAAATGGAATCAGAGAAAGACTATCCACTAAGCTCCCCCAAAAAACCTCTGTGATGATGGACACATCATCAAGAGGTCATCAAGAGGTCAGTTGGACTCTAGAGCCTTTCTGGTACCATTAAAATTATTCATCGTGGTCAATCACTTTTTCAAACCACTAGTAAGGCAAACAGAAGTCATTCAAAATGCCACTTACAAATTTTATGAGCAAACAATATTGTAAGAAAAGCTTTCAAGGATGTAGATTTTATTTGTTTAACCACATTTCATGAATTACATTACGTTTTACAAAAGGAAGAGACAGTAAAACTAGATAAAAGTATGTAATCTGCTAAAATTTATATTTGTTAATAAGACTAACCAGGAAATTTAGATGTAGAAGTTATAATTTTAGTCTCCATAGTAACTCAGTATACTTTTGTCTCAGGAGTTCATGCTGTTTTAATAGAATACCTTTGTCTTGGCAATTTATAAACAGAAATTTATTTCTCACAGTCTGGTGACTGATGAAGGGTCATTCTTCATACATGGCCTTGTGTGGTATCCTTACATGGCAGAAGAGACAGACACTGTCTTCACATGGCAGAAAGGAGGGAAAGAACAAACCAGCTCCCTCAAGCCCTCTTATAAGGGCATTAATCCCATCCATAAGGGAAGAATCCTCATGACCTAATCCCCTCCCAAAGGTCTCACCTTTTAATAGCATCACCTTAGGGGTTATGTTCCAATACATAAATTTAAAGATGATAGCAACATTCAGACCATAACAATGACCACAAACAAGTTGTTTTAATTTTGTGTCACCAAGCGCTCCAAATTTGAAAATCGAAATTAAAAACTTATGATCTACCAGACCTAGGTAAATGCTTAGAGAATATTGACTAGTAAGACCCATGCTATATAAAATATTAAGTACTACATATTTGATAATATTATAATCAATATTTAAAATAAATTATTTTCTTAGTTAAAAATGGATATGTTTTTCAACATCACTTTGTATGCATTCCTTTAAGTTCAGCATTATACAAGAGTATATGAAAATCAGTGCTTATGAATACAAATTTCTTTTTTAAAAGGTAGACAGTTCAAAAATAGAATTTTTCATAGAACTATCTCCTTGGAAGGACATTTTTTCACACTGGCTGACATCATATTTGACTAAATATTAAACTTCACATTGTCCTGAAGATATTTTGTACATTTAAATTGCTGAAAAACAAATTTTATATCATTTAATGAAATGGTATATATCAATCATATTTGTACAGAAAATTGCATACAAATTTATGCAAGTGTGTTTTAGAAATTCAAAGCCAACAATAGCCAAAATTCCCAAATTGTTCTTTTAGCCTCCATAAGTATCATTAGATTTCCTAGCAGTATGATGTCCTTTAGAAATTCTAGAAGCGTGGAGAACTTCTTGCCTTCACTCACAGCATAGCACATCCAACAGATCCGCAATGCAGGGATTACGTTGTTACCCAGCACTGTCCATAGTGACAACAAGGCATTGTTTTTCACTTTGGAGCCTGACTCTGTCTTAAATCCTGCTCACCATTTAATTTCCCAATGTCCTTGGGAAACTTTACTTATTCTTCTATGCCTTAGTGTCATCAAATGTAAATAGAAATAACATTAATAACTTTCCCACAGAGTTGTTGTGAGGATTCAAATAGATAAAAGAGTGCTCAAAAATATGCCTACTGCCTTGTAAGTATTTAACCAAAGTGATTGTGTGAATGAGTAATGATAACAATAATGATGATGATGATTTTTAATCTGATGCCTAAACTTCTTATACTACCAGACACATTGTGGCAAGAGGATAAAAATTTAGAGTTCATATGTAGTATTTGCACAGATAATGATAGAGGCCAGGGTTGGAAATGTAAACACGCTATGTACGGCCAAATGTTAGGAGGTAAGCCAAAAATTGGTGATGAAATAACGAACAAAATATATAGTTAAATATCAGGGAGCCCTCTAGTATACATGAACGTGGTACATATGATGTGAAATGAACATATTGCATGATAATCACTTGCACATATATCTGTATCCTATTACCTTTTGTAATATACAGGCTATGATTGTTTTAAAATGTGTTGTATTCAGTTGATTTTCATGTATTAGCCACAAATTTTTATTTATATGTTCAATTCTAGAAGCACAGTTTCATGTCCTCTATGTCTACACATATATTTAATTATGTCTCAACTTTAGATCTAGGTGCTTTAGCAAGTAGATAAATCCCACAATGTTTATGTTTAGCTAAAGTTGGTATTAGATAAAAATTTTATTCATTATTCTGAAAACCTTCAGAAGATACTCCTTTAAAAGTTAACATAACCTTTAACTAAAAATGATAGGAATTATAATGATATTGCAATGATTAGGAAGTGGACTGTTGATCCACAAGCTTTGCAAAATCTTGAATTGAAACCTATCTCTTTTGGGAAAATAAGGAACATACAGTCCAACACTTCTGCCTCAAATTCCTGGGAGCAAAACAGGAAATCTCTAGAGAGTGTTTTGAGCAGGAGAAGATGACAGAATTCATTCTCCCATGAATAAAAGGGAAAGAGAGTCCTGGCTACATTCAGCTTCAAAAATCACTTCAGAAAACACGATTTTGACTAGAATGTCAGCCAAGAATGGAAGAAATAAGTAGAATACAGTGAATGGATGGGAGTGTAATAGGGATAATAATGATGTATTATCACCAAATGATGCTGTAGATACTGAGATCCAGTGAACACAGCTGTCCTATTGACAATTTCATGCTCACTACCAGTGCAATCACTACCACGAAAGAATTGAAAATTCAAGAGTAAACACTGCCACGTGATTTAAATGTGGAAATAGGTTAGTAAAAATTTTGCCACAAGCTATGTGTTCAACTACACATAAAATAACTAACACCCATTTAGAACTTTGTATGTGAATGGTATTCTAATTTTGCAAACATTGTACATATTAACTAATATAATCCCCACAACAAACTCATGAGGTAGTGCTATGAATCCTTATTTTACAGATGAAGATATTGAAGCATAGAGAAATTAAGTGACTTCACCACAGGAAGTTGCACACTAGAATCTGATCACTGACTTGCTTCATGGTGATTCATGGTTATTTTCCCATTGACACCCTGCCACAAATCCAAATAGACCTACAAGTACAACACAAACCTTGCATTACACTGATAAAAAGCCTAGAGGGAACAAGGCTCTCGAAGAAACTGAACTGCTAATGAGTCATCTGTGGATAAATAGTGAATTTCTCTTTTTAGTGTTTTTCTCTGGCATCTTTCACACCCACTAAATAAATTTTCAAAAACAATAAACAGCAGACAAAATGAGGCCAAATGTTTACTTGCCTTCTGAGCTGTAGCTGTAAATTTACACTTCTAACCTTGAGAAACTGAACTTATAATTCTAGCTAACAAGGATGAGAAATTCTCAAAATACTTAGAGACCCCTGAAAATACCTACACTTAGTACTGTCCCCTACTGCCTGTCTACACTGGCCTGAGAGCCCTGATGACCATGCTGCAGCACCAGGCGCAAAATCATGCAGTTCTACACAGGTGTAATATCAATTCAGTTTGGGAGTGAAAATATTCTTTTTGAGTATCCTACAATGAAGTAATTTTCTCTTAGAAATATTCACAAACCAACATGAACAAGATAAATAAGATGTACATGTTATAGCCACTGCTTAATGAGCTAACAGTGAGCATGAGCTTGCCATGACACTGATCATGTCCTGTCCTGCAATACAGGCTAATATACATATATGTGTACACATACATACAAATATATATTCTACTTTGCCTTTTTGGAGACAGTGACTGTCCAATTCGTATCTTTTTCTTAGCATAGTTACTACAAAGCCTGGCTCAAAGCAGTCACTCAATAGTAATTGACTCAAAAATGTTAATAATAAGAAACAAAATATTTACACTGAAAAAGAGTTATTTTATATATGCCTAATTTAACTATTCCAAAATATACAATCTTCTCTTTAAGCCCATTCATATTCTGAATGAATTCATAAACTTCTCAACAAATTATCATTTGTGGTCAGAATACCACATTCAATGAGTCAGAATTTATTTGTAATGGATTGCTAATTTCTTACATTTATAATGAATGTTATTATATTCTTTGGATTTGGGCTTTGTAATCAGATTCTTGGGCACTGATACTTACATCTGTGTAGATTAGGTTTAATTATATAAATACTCCTACCTGTATTTTCTTACCTTTATAAGGAAAATTGTAATAATATAATTTCATAAAATTCGAGGGAGGATTAAGGAAAGTAAAATATGTTAACACTAGAATAATTTAATTTATCAGTAAATATTAGCTGTTATTATAATTATTAGTTTTTTAGTGAATTTTAATCTCATGATAATCCTTGAGATAGCTAAGAATTATTTACATATGAACAACAAGCTCAGAATGACCAGCTTAATTACTAAATTTTTACCTGTAATAAGTGGAAGAGTCATGGTTCCTTAAGCAAGCACAGTTTTTTATGACTGAAATTGAATTAAGAGTTGATAGATTATTTTTTATACCTAACACTCAGCCAGTTATATTTTGGTCATTATTTTGTATTTTTAAACACACATAAAAAGATACAGTTAAGTCAGCATTTCTCAAATTGTCTTCCTCTGGGACATGTTTACATGCATCCTTCTTTCTTCATAAATAAAAAGAATTAGACATTTCCAGGCTATACCCAAACAGATAAAGGGCTTGGAAGTCATCATTTCTATTCTCACAATAAAAAAAAAGCTGAGCAATCTTAAAATTAACAACTTTTCTTAGATCCATCAGAAGATGGAAATCACAGGACAACTTCTACCCAGAAAACTAGAGACAGAAGAATGCATGAATAATACCTTACAGTCAGAAGCTGCTAGAGACAGTAACTGCTAGGAACAATGAAATGTTAATTGTTAAATCTCTGGAAGCTAATTGTCAATTATTTCAGAGTTAAAATCTTTTAAGGACCCCAGTCTTAGGGGTCCCCCACATATCATGAAATTTACCTCCAAAAATCTCACTAGATCCTCATGATAAAGATTGAATTGTGCTTAGGTCAATGGGAGGGGGGAAACTAACCATTTTGAAATATGATCAGAGATTTCTGTTTTCCATAAAAAAGGACTACACTGAAGGGAAACAACTTTATCAGAATTTTATTTGGTCTAGAGGAAAAGAAGTAGTAAGACAGCTAGAGTTCCCTCTAGATTTCTTGTCTCTCCCAAGGGAAGAGTGGAGGGAAGTCTAAGAAACACTACTGAAGGCCAAGCCAAGGGATTCTGGCTCACTAAAAGCAGAGATTTAACCATAACAGAATAGAATATTTCCCTTTATAAATATGTTAGCATTATATCAACAGGAATCTGGTATGATAACAATGGGTTACATCAGAAAAAAACTCCAAGTCACAGGGATTTGCTAAGACAAAGTTTCTAGGGAAATACAAAGACAAAGGGGGGGCAAAATAAGGACACCAGAGAAAATTGAGGACTCTGACACCTATAGTTCAAGAAAACATTAAACATAGCCTACCTCCAGCCAGAAAATACTTACAATACTTACATTGTAAGTATTACAAAAAATACTTACAAAAATACTTACCATAACGGCCTATTTAAATGAGTAACTATTAGTTAATATATCATGTCTGGTTTCAACAAAAATATGGCATTCTAAAAAGCAAGAAAAATGAAACTGTATTCTAAGGATATAAAGCAAGCATCAAAACTGGTTTAGAATGGATATGGAAGATATTTTAGAATTATCAGACAGGAATTTTAAAATGATTATCACTGATATGCTGAGAAATCTAATGAAAAAAGTGGAAAAATGTAAAAGAAAAACAGATGAACAGGGTAAGCAGAAAGATGGAAACTAGAAAAAAATTTAAAATGGTATAAATAAAAACAAACTGTAACAAAAATTAAAAAATGTCTTTGACGGACTAATTTATAAATTGTATATAGCTAAGGAAAGAATCAGTGAGCTTGAGGACACATCAATAGAAACTTCTCAGTTGAAAACCAAAGAGACGAATGAAAAAAGCAATTGAACAGATATCCAAGAACTGTGAAACAACTACAAAAGATGTACCATATGCGTAACAAGACTATCAGAATGACAGAGAGAAAGTTGCAGAATATATATATGAAGTAATAATAGATGTGAATTGTCAAAAATTAGGGACATACAACAAAATACAGAACCAAGAAGCTGAGAAAATACCAAGAGGAATAATTATCAAAATATTTACACTAGGAATATTATATTTAAATCACAGAAAATCAAATATAAACTCAAAATCTAGAAAGAAGCCAGATGGGGGAAATTTCCCTACAGAAAATGAAGGAAACTATGCATACAAGAAGAAAATGGAGCAAATTACTTAAAGTGTTAACAGAAAAAAAAAATAGAACTCTGTATCCAGCATAATTATTTTTCAAAGGTAAAGGAGAAATAAAGGCTTTCATATACAAACAAAAACTAAAGTAATTCATCACCAATACACCAACCTGGCAAGAAATATTAAAAGAAGTTTTCAGAAAAAAAGAAAATATATTTTAGAAACTTCCATCTATACCTAGGGGCAGTAAGGAACAAAAGAAAAGAAGCAGGTGGCTAACTGTGGATGATATGCCTCTACATAATTAAGAAAAGTTGCAGAACCAAAAGCTCCTCTCCCAGAAGGAAGACAGAGGATTGAAGAATGTTTTCAACATTCCCATCCATTGGGTTCTCTGCCCATCATTCTCTACTGAATATAAATTCTTCTCATCAGCACGTGGGACATTTCCTAAGATTAATCATATCTTAGGCCACAAAACATATCTCAAAAAATTAAAAAAAAAAAATAGAAAAAGTGTCATGTGTACTCTCAGACCATAATAGAATAAAATTAGAAATCAACCCCAACAGAAACACTCAATTCTACATAAAATCATGGAAATTAAACAACCTACTGCTGAATGATTATTGGGTCAAGGAGAAAATTAAGGTGGAAATCAAAAGAATCCTCAATAAAATGACAAAGAGGACACAAATTATCAAATTCTGTGGGATTCAATAAAAACAGTCCTAAGGAGAAAATTTATAGCCTTAAATGCCTACATCAAAAACACAGAAAGATCACAAATCAACAATCCAATAAATCCTCTCAAGGAACTAGAAAAGGAAGAACAAACCAAGTCCAAATCCAGCAGAAAGAAAGAAATAACTAAGGTTAGAGCAGAACTAAATGAGATTGAAAATAAAATAAAAACACAGAAGATTAATTAAACAAAAATTTGGTTCTTTGAAAAGACAGACAAAATTGATAGATCTCTTTGTAGATTAACCAGAAATAGAAAAGAAAGGACCCAAATGAGCTCAATCAGAAATGAAAAAGGAGATATTACAACTGATACCACAAAAATGACAAAGTAGACAACAGTACTAACTGGGGAAAAGAATCACTATTTAATAAATTGTGCTGGGAAAATTGAATAGTCACATGTAGAAGATTGAAACAGGATCCATATCTCTCAACATTCAAAAAAAATTAATTCAAGATCGATAACAGACTTAAATCTAACACATGAAACCAGGAGAATTCTGGAAGAAAATGTTGGAAAAATTCTTCTAGATGTAAGATTAGGCAAAGAATTTTTAAGAAAACCTCAAGAGCAATCATCCCAACAACAAAATAAATAAAACGAGACTTGATTAAATTTAAAAAATCTCCTGCACGGCCAAGAAAACAATTCCCAGAGCATATAGACAACCTACAGAATGAGAGAAAATATTTGCATGCTATACATCTGATAAAGGGCTAATAACTAGAATCTACAAAGAACTCAAATAAATCAGCAAATAAAATCAGACAACTCCATTAAAAAGTGGGCAAAAGACATGAACAGAAGCTTTTCAAAAGAAGATAGACAAATGGCTAATAAACATATGAAAAAAACTGCTCAACATAACTAATCATCAGAGAAATGTAAATCACAACCCCTGTGAGATATCACCTAACCTCAGTCAGAATGGCTTTTATCAAAAACTTCCAAAACAATAGATGCTGGCTTGAAAGTGGGGAAAGGAACATCTATCCACTGATGGTTGGGACTGCAAGCTAATACAATCTCCGTGGAAAATAGTATGGAGATTCCTCAAATAACTAAAGGTAAACCTACCATTTGATCTAGTAATCCCACTACTGGGTATTTACCCAGAGGAAAGAAATTCATTTTATCAAAAAAGTACTTGCACTCGAATGTTTACTGCAGCACAATTCACAATCACAAAGTTCAAGAATTAACCCAAGTGCCCATCAGTTCACGAGTAGATTAATAACATGTATTACATGTATATTATGGAGTACTACACAGCCATGAAATGAATTAATACCTTTTGCAACAATCTGGATAGAACTGAAGACTATTCTCCTAAGTGAAGTATCACAAGAATGCAAAAACAAACACCACTTGTACTCACCACGAAATTGGAACTAACCAATCAGCACTCATGAGCACATATGGAAGTAAAACTCAACAGAAATCAAGCAGGTGGGAGGGGGTAAAGGGGTTGGTGAAATTATACCTAATGAGACAATGTTCACTATTTAGGTAATGGGCACACTTTTAACTTTGATTCAAGTAGTACAAAGGCAATCCATGTAGCCAAAACATTTGTACCCCCGTAATATCTTTTTTTTATTTCAGGGTATTATGAGGATACACTTTGGTTACACTTTATGTCTTTATCTCACTCAAGCGAGGGTCAAAGGCATGCCCTTCTCCCCTACAATGCTGCCCGTAAAATTTTTTTTTAAAAAAGGAAAAAATAAAACTATTCTGGACAACTAGCCAAAGTAATAACAAATAGCCAAAACAATTAACAAATTAATACAGCAATAAATAAATAACAATATCAATATGTACATTTTTTTCTACTTGGAAGCTCTCTTTAATTTCTTATGTCAGAGCCATCCAGTATGGTAGCCATTAGCCACAAAATATAGCTAGTCCAAATTAAGATGTGCTGTAAGTAAAAAATACATATCAGAATTCAAAGATTTAGTATGGAAAAAAGTAAAAGAACTCATTATGCTTTATAAATTTTGATTATATGTTGAAGTAATAGTATTTTTCACATATTGAATAAAATAAAATATATGAAAATTAAAAAAAAAGTGTACGTTGAAAGGCAAAGGACCCAGAACAGTCAAAACATTATTAAAGAAGAAGAAAGTTAGAATATTGATATTTCCCAACTTCAAGATTTATTATATAACTACAATAATCAAGGAAACATGGTATTGGCAAAGGAGCAGACAAACAGATCCGTAGAACAGAATAAGAAGCACAGGAATAAAACCATTCATATATAATCAACTGATCTGATCTTGACAAAGGAGCAAATCGATGCAAAGGAGAAAAGACAGTCTCTTCAACAATGTGTGCTGGAACAACTGGACATCCACACACAAAAACAAAAATTAATCTAGACTCAGAGATTAAAACCTTCACAAAAAATAGCTCAAAATGGATCATAGATCTAAATGTAAAACATAAATCTCTAAAACTTCTAGAATTTAACATAGGAAAAAAATCTAGGTGGTCTAAGGTTTAGCAATGGGTTTTTAGATGCAGCACCAAAAGCATGATCTATGAAAGAAAAAAAATCTGATCAATTGTACTTCATAAAAATTAAAAACTTTTACTCCAGAAACAGCACTATTAGAGAACAAACAGATAATCCATACACTGGGAAAAGATCTTTGCAAAACTCATATTTGATAAAATACTTGTATCCAAAATGTACAAACAATTCTCAAGACTGAATAATAAGAAAACACAATTAAAAAGTGGCTAAATATCTAAACAGTCACTTCAGCAAAAATACATACAGATTGCAAATAATATGCATATGAAAAGATGTCCCACATTATATTTCATAAAGGAAATGAAATTAAAATAATGAGAAACCACTACGCATCTCTTAAAATGACTAAAATCCAAAACACTGTTAACATCAAATGCTGGTAAGAATGTGGAGCAACAGGAATTCCCATTTATTGATGGTAGGAACACAAAATGGTATGACCACGTTATCAGACAACTAGGAAGTTTTCACATAGAACTAATGTAATCTTACCATATGACGCAGCAATTGTGCTCCAAGTGAGTGGAAAACTGACATACACATGAAAACTTGCACATTGGTGGTTATAGCACCTTGATTCATGATTGTCAAAAATTGGAAGCAACCAAGATATACTTTAAGAGGTAAATATACCAACCAACTGCGGTACATTCGTACAGTGGCATATGGTACAGTGATAAAAAGAAATGCATTTTTGAGCCACAAAAACATAGGAAGAAATCTTAAATTCATATTGCTAAGTGAAAGAAATCACTCCAAAAAGTTACATACGGCATGATTGCAGCTAAATGACACTTTTATAAAGAAAACATTATAGACAATAAAAACATCAGTGGTTTCCAGGGATCTAGGGTGAGAAGAGAGGAGGGATGAATAGGTGAAGTTCAAGGACATTTTAGAGCAGTGAAACTACTCTATAAAACTGCAATGGTAGATATATAACATTAAACATTTGTCAAAACCCATAGAACTGTAAAACACAGGAATGATCTCTAATATAAACTATAAACTTTAGATAATAGTAAAGTGTTAGGATCTGTTCATTAATTGTAACAAATGTATTCCATTAACACAAAATATTAAACAGAAACATCAAGGGCGGACAGTGCACATACGTGGGAACTCTGCACTATTTATTTAATTGTTCTTTAAATACAAAACGGTTCTAAAGATAAAGACTATTAATAACAAAACAAGAATAAGGAAAGTCAGCTAACTACTACTCACTTACTCAAAATGTTTTATTGGGCATTTGCTTGTTAATGACTCTGAGATATTTTCAATGAACACTTGATTTACAATGTTTCCCCAGCTTCTTTGATAATAATATTCTTCTTTTAGCAGAATGCCCATTTATATCAAGAATGTTATTGTATTACAGAAAACCTATGTCATCATATTGCTCCTTCACTTGTGTTCACACATTTCTAGATGGAAGCTCTAGGCTCATGAATAACTAGAGTTGGTTAATATCCTTTCTTTTCACTCAGGCATCTTGCTGAGTGAGGTATATTTGCATGGGCGGGTACTCTTGTAGTAGTGGTTACTGATACTGCAAGGTCAATAGCTGTCCCAAGTCCTTGACATTTATTACCCCTCTTCATTTGTCTACAAAATTTTCAAAAGTTCTTTCAGAAGTATCACTTTTATGTACTATTTAGTGATTGTCTCCTTTATTTCTCTTTTTTCCATCTCATTATGATCTGGTCAGTTTCATTTCATAGTAAATTCAGTGGTATCAATGTCTCTGAAACCCTTCACCTCATTAGCAATGGTGTGAGTTAACAGATATACCCCCTTGAACCAAGAGGTATTACCCCATGCATATTTCTTATCTTGACCCCTGCCTATGACCTTACCAAGAAGTAACTTACATATCATTTATATCTCTATGTAACTAGTAACCTCATTCTGGTAATATGTTAAATGTGTAAGTATATTTTTCTCTTAATCTCCAAACCACTGTTGACACTCAAAAGGCCCACCTTAAATTCATAGATTTTTCAAATTGTATTTCCAGTGTCAAAAACTTTTCCCAGTAAACTTGGTAAGGCATTCTATCTCCCTGGTGTAAATGAATCCTTTATACTTGTGGTCCCAAACTCCCAGACCATGGACTGGTACCAGTCCATGGCCTTTCAGGAACTGGGCTGCACAAGAGGAGGAGAGTGGTGGGGAGTGAGCAAAGCTTCATCTGTGTGTACATTTGCTCCCCAATGCTTGCCTCCCTGCATAAACTTCACTTCCTGTCATATCAGCCACAGCATTAGCTTCTCATAGGAGCTCAAACGCTGCTGTAAACTGCATATGTGAGGGATCTAGGTTGTGTGCTTCCTATGAGAATCTAATGCCTGATGATCTGATGTGGAGCCAAGGCAGTGATGCTGGCACACTGGCGAGCAGCTGCAAGTACAGATAACCATTAGCAGAGAGGTTTAACTGCACAATAAATGCAATGCACTTGAATCATCCTGAAACATCCCCACCCCCACCCCTGGCATGCGGAAAAATTGCCTTTCATGAAACCAGTCCCTGGTTCCAAAAATGTTGAGGACCGCTGTTTTATACCATGGACTCTACCCTGGGATAGACATATATAATTTGGCACTAGATTTCCTCTCATTTTGAGGTCAAAATTTATTGATCTAGGAGAACTGAGAGGACTTCTAAAGTAACTAGCAGAATCATACAGCTTAATCGTAATTAAGATTTAAACCATCCTTAGTTACTGTAGAGTATTCCACTCCCCAATGAGCATGTTGTCATATTACTATTGCTGTCAAACCTAATTGAATTACTTCCCCAACATTTTGAGACAACATAGTAAGTTGACCATTAATAACTGAGACATTAAAAATAGAAAGGAGAAACTGACAATTTTCATTCTAATGAACACATTCAAATTATTCAGGGAAACAACCTGATGCTGGGAAAAAGAAATTGACTAACCAAATATTTGAATTGGGAATATGAAGGGATATGTATAATTAAAGAAAACAGGAAGAGCAATCTGATTCAAGATCACCTAATATACAATATAATTGTTCCCAGTTCCTAATCTTCAGGTGTCTACTCTAAAATTTCACTCTTTCCTATTATTTAGTTTGAGTAAATATGTGTAAAGAATAGCTAATTAAGTCCAGGAAGGAAAATCCCTCTTGAAGAGGTCTATTGCATAATGGTTTTGTCTTTACATGTGGGTTGCTCACTCCAAAAATAAATGCAGACACATTGGTGGATATAAAAGAAAAAATATCATAATACCATAATATTATTGTGGAGATAATGCTTAAAATTTTCTCTCTTGCAATAATTCCAAGTTAAGGTTCTTTTTGTCTAAGATGGATTTCCTTAGTTTAACATTAAAGTCATTCTGACCAGCATCACTTGTACAATAAACATTTGAGTGGACAATACTGTTGGTAATTTTCCCAAATACTGTATTTCATCACTTTATCACCATCATAATTAACTGTAACTGATTTTCCTCACATCTATTCCATTAAACTATTCTTTTAGACTACGGTTGCTGATGTATTGCTAATATTTGAAACATTTTGAGATAAAATTATCATGTTCTTGGTAACAGCTGTTGCATTCTCTTCACATCTATTTGAAAAAACAAATAGAAACATCTCTTATTTTTAAGAGTGCTCAGTACAACTGTAGATAAATACAGATGGCTGAACCAGAATAGTAAGTAGCAATATTAAAACAGCAACAATAATCCATGGTACACTTACATACTTTGCATAAATGCTCAGTGTTTTTAAATTCATTTTCTCCATTCATCTTCTTTATCTTCATAGTAACACTAAGAATATGGATTAAGTAAGCTTTTTCATGAGAACATATAACTAATTTTAAGTAGAGTAAGCATTAGAAAACAGGCTTTTGTTTAGTGAAATGTGGTGTTTGGCCCTGGGGAAGAAGTGAAACTATAATAACTTCTCCCAACTTACTCCAAACTCTTCTTTCCTTAAGGGATAGCTTTATTGCCTGTGTTTTGCTCTAGATCCCATTAAAATGCTTGAATTTTATTGTTTATGATTGAACTGGATGGTGCTGTGAAAATAATCCAATCCAATTTTTAATCCATGGTCTTCATTCCTTTCTCTGAGCTTATTATCGCTGGTTGCATCAATGCCTCACAAATCATCCTATATCTGAGCTGCTATCTCTGACCTATTGCTCAGATTTTCCTTCATGTCCTGTCTTGTTTTGCCTCAAATATACATCCTTGTCATCTATGTCCAATAGTCTTCTACAGTTGGACCCATTCTGTTACTGTCAAGTGTCATCGTGCTTGTCCATAAGCTATTTAGAGGTAGTAATATTGTAATAATACCATCTTTGGAGAGAGAATTTTAGGCCTTGTATTCAATTTTGAAGAATAGACCAAAGTTTAAATAGGCCAGAAAAAAAGTATTTCGCTCTGACACAATGCAGTAAAAAACCACTATGGATCCTTGAAATAGACTGAAACAATTTGGAAAAAAAAAATACCGTCTGTATCTCAGTGTCTTAAACTTTTATTTTTCCTAAGTTTCTTCACCTGTAAACTGATACTGGCAATCTAAATATCCCCTGTGGCAATTTGTCAGGTATGACAATGTTGCTAAATCATGCTGAAAAAAATAAAGCTTTGCATTTAATGTAAGTTGTGACAATAAGACAAGTGCATCAGCAAAGCCTTTATTTTTGTGCAAAATCATACATTTGTTTCATATTTTGGATCATTGCATGTCTCCCTTTGGCATGGTATAGAATTTGCCAAGAGAGTGTGATAGGAACATTTTCTGTGTCCCTATTTTATACATGATGAAGATTGTCTTGTTTTTCAGTTTCAAAATAGGGGAAAAAATTCTTTGATTCATTAATTTAAAAATAGGACTACAGAGGTTGAATTATCTGACAGATGAGGGAAGAATTACAGGATACTCTGCAGATGTCAATTAGAAATATTTGGCACAATGTTATTACTTGCTAATGAAAAATGCTAGAACTGGAGAAGACCAAAATTAAACTCTAAGGGTGTGAAGAAAGATTAGACACTTTCAAGTGAAATACTTGATGGAAGAAACATCTGTGACAAGATCATTTGGCTACTTCAACACATGCAAGGAAAATGCCGTTTACCTGGAAAATGTTAATTTTATTTTCATTAGCAGGAAGAGACAGCGGATGCGTACAACAATAGAATTTATAAGCAGAAAGCAACTAATTTTTATTCTGGATGTGGAACAAAATGATTTACACCCTAACATTTCATCAAGGGCTTTTAGGAAATCAGAAGAATAGTATATATTTTTGCTATTTTTTAAAAATTACACATTAGGTTATTTTTTCATCTTGGTGGCTTCTTTCAACTTAAATTCTTTTTTACCCCATATTTCCTATTTTTCTATAGAAAATGTTGACTTCTAAAATATTATAATCATTCAAATGACATTATTTGATGTCATTAAATATAATAAATGTATAGCTTGACTCATCATCTGATAGTTATTATGTACTCAGATTAGCCAAACAGTATAACAAAAAAATAAAAACGTAAATAGTAAATAAATAGAAACTTCTAAGAAATTTGATAAGTATATAATTTAAAAGCCAACATTTCCTAACATTACACATTGTGATATTAGGTTTATTTTCAAGGATTAATTTTATATTATTGTTCTTACTCCATTGTGTTATCTATTTATCGACCTATCCATTTATCTCTCACCTAATCTGTGTATTTTCAGAACATAATTCAGAGTAAGAAGACCCTGGTGACATTATGTGTGTAGGCAGGCTGGGCAGAAGAGATAAGGATAATGCAGATGGGTGGGCTAGATAGAGAAGGATCTTCCTGGAGGGACCAAGACGATAGACTAGAAGCAGCCCGCACTCACCACTCTCAACCAGAGGATCAAAGGTTCCGTGTAGGGGTTCACACACGATAGACCCTCTCAGAGAGAACATTGTGAATTATCAGAGATGCAACTGGAGACACCCAAAGCAGGGGAGCGAAATACTACGTGACCCACTTGACAAGATTGGAAGGTATCCGGGGAAAGCTTCCACACACAGGGAAGGAATAGGGGAGAGACACCTGGGGCTCTGCAGCCCCCACCGGACTGAAATCCGAACTGCAAAGGGGCTTCCCACCCCCTAGCAGGCCCCAAACTGGTCAGACAGCCGCTTGGAGACTGCAGCAGCATTGCACTGGAGCGCACATAGCGGGGTCCCACCATCTTCTGATCACACGTCGTAACAACAGACACCAACAGACTCTGTGGTCTCATCTCGAGAGAGTCTGATCTGTCTAGGGGTTGGCTCCACTTCGGCTTCCTTCCCATTACCCCTTTCAGCTCAGAGAAGGAGCAGGGAGGGCGAGTGCTCTCACGTGCACTGTGACGGGTGCCATGCCCCTCAACCCCCACAACTGACTGTCTCCCGGGGATCCAAAGAGAGCAAGCAACCACCGACCTGAGTAGCATTGCAGCAGCTGACACAGTCAGACCTGGGTGGAGGGAGAGCTCCAGCCACCACGTATCACCACGGCCTCACTAGACCTGTGTTGCCCAACTGCTGTGGCTTGAGGCACCACCTTGCCTCCGGCTGCAGTCCCACAACCTGCCCAGGCACCGGCCAAGACCTCTACCTGTCCAGGCACCACCAAGGTCCTGTAACCAGCCCACCAATCCAAACGAATATCCCTCAGCACTGGCTTGGACTGTGACAACCATAGGGAATGATGCAGGAGTACAGCTGGATTAAAGGATTTCAGATCGTCTCCCCTCTCCCAAGGCATCAATCCTCCAGAGTAGGACACAAAAGCACCATCCAGGGATTTCTCTCCCTTCTCACTAAGTAGGAGAGTTCCCAACAAAAGTGAACAGGTACACCACATATCTATCAACCTTGAGCTGAGAGAAGAAATTTCAGATGAGAAGAAACTGGCAATAGAATTCTGACAACATTAAAAAACCAGCCAGTTCGACACCTCCAAAGAATCACAACAGAGTCATAACAACAGATCCCTGACAAAAGCAAATTGTCAAAATGTTAGAAATGGAATTCATAATATGGATGGCAAACAAGATGAATGCAATTGAAGAGAAAATTTAAAACCAAAACAAAGAAACCAAAAAAAATTTCCATGACATGAGTAGAAAATATGAAAAACTCACTAAAAAGACAGATTGCATAAGAAAGAATAAAATAGAACTTAAAGAATGAAAGAGTTATTTAGGGAATTACAAAATAACAGCAGAAAGCTTCAACAACAGAGTAGACCAAACAGAAGAAAGAACCTCAGAGCTTGAAGACAAGACTTTACAAGTAAACTAGTCAGTCAAAGATGCAAGAAAAAGAATAAAGAAGAATGAGCAATCATTCATAGAGATATGAAATTATGTGAAACAAGCCAATATGGTAATTGTAGATATCCAAAGGGAGAGGAAGAAAGAACAAAAAGCATGAACAATTCAAGGGAATTATTAAGGAGAAAGTCTCTGGTATTGCCGGAGATTCAGATTCATTGAACACCAGGAAGATCCATAGCAAATTGGACATCTCCAAGTACATAATTATCAACATGGCCAAAATGAGGAGAAAATTTTACAAGTTGCAAGACTAAAGCAACAACTGACTCACAAAGGTAAAACAATCAGACTAACAGCAGTCTTCTCAGTGGAGACATTACAAGCCAGAAGGTCCCCATTTTCAGTCTTCTTATATAGAACAACTTCTAGTCAAGAATTTTGTATCCTGAAATACTAAGTTTCATAAATAATAGAGAAATAAAGACTTTTTTAGACAAGAAAACACTGAGGAAATTTGTCATTACTAGTCCTGCCCTACAGGAAATGCTCAAAAGTAAGATCCATGATGGCCTTCCAACCTACAGAACTGTAGAATAATACATTTGTATTGCATTGGTTAAGCCACTAAATTTGCTATAGCAGCAACAGAAAATTAATACAACAGCTATTACGGTGTGATAACTAAAATACAGAGCTGAAAGCTGCTCAGAAACTACAACTCGGTTTAATTTACACTGAGTCATTTATCCTAACAAGTTACAGAATAATGTTCATGAATCCTAATTATTTCTGTTGATCAAGAGGTATACACACCATACACACATATTCCCAAGATATATTACTGACCACATAAAACTGACTGTAGTCTTCCCATGTGAATTCCATTTATTCACATTTCTACTCTGCCATGTAAATGTAAAATCTGTGCCTGAAGGAAACATGTGTGTGTGTGTGTGTGTGTGTGTGTGTATCTTTCTTATTCTTCATAGCATCTAGGAAATTGCTATAAAGATAGTTGGACAAATGTATTTTCCTCATAAATTGAAATAAATAATAGCCCTTTTTTTCTATGATCTTTATCTTTTCATATTTGCCTCATCATTTTTATTGAGGGTGGGAATAGTTGTCCCTATTCATCTTTCAGACACACTTCCTATTGTGCTTATATTATATCAGAAATCAACAAAGATAGGATGATTAGGTTTATGTATGTAAACAGTTTCAGCTAATGAAAAACAAAAAGAAAAATAATTATTTCTCATTATCTAAATAGTTCAGAGTCTGCCTGAGTTTAAAACAAGGAAAAATTATATAATATGCAAATTATTTTAGATAAAGTTATAAATGTAAATTGTTGTAAAGATTTAAGTTGTTTCAACTTTCACTAAACCTAATGAAGCTAAGAAAGTTAACCTCATAACCCGTAATTAGAATATTTTCCACTATTAGGTAGTTATGATTTACAGATTCATATGTAAGTGACACCTTGCTAACATTTTTCTTTTACTCCCTACCATTGCCTATTTCTAAAAATATGCACTATTATTTTTCCCTGGGCAATTCTTTATAGATCATTATGAATAATCCTAGAATAACTAAGACACACTAAACCTAAGCAACTTCTAAAGAAAAATGCTAGCAAGTCCTTATCTGAAAATGTCAGATTTTAGGCCAATGCCATTTTATTCTGGAACACTGAAAGTTAAACACAGTATTATGGATGAAACAATCAAAGAGAGTTAAAAGTAATCAAGGAAAAATATGTTTTTAAAAGTGTCTTAAAACACATCATGCTGTACCTATTAAATTAACAAAAGCCAGAAATAATGATAATCCCCAATGTAAATAAACATTTACCTTAGTTTTCAATTAGTGATAATGAAAATTTCCAGAAATACTCACGAAAGTATTGAAACAATGTGTTTCAAAAGCTTTAAATGTATTTATATATTTCCCTTATGATAATAATGGTGGTTATCTCTACATGGTAAATCACTTGTATATTCTTCCTATTTCTTATCTCTTTTCTGACTTTTCTCTATTAAACACTCATTAACAATATCATTGAGAGGTATTGCAATTTTAAAGAGAAACAGTGTTATAAAATCTTTTTTAAAGAGAAGAAAGTTTTAAAAATCTTTTTCAAAAAGAAGGAAAATAATTTATACATGAAGATATTTGCGTTAGATTGCTTAAAATAGGAATACTATTAGGAAGAGACTAAATATCATATCTTAGTGAAATGGTTAAGTAAACTTCAGTACTCTGTTTGGAATATAAACAAGCACTGAAAGAAAACACGTAAAAATAATATTTATTAATTTCCAATAGTGATATATTTTTGAGTTATTTCTAACTTTTTTCTATTGCATGTCTTTAATCAAGCACATAAAAATTTTATGTGTGAATTAAAAATTTTAATTTATATTTTCCACATAGCACACCCTGCAAAGTGGCT
This sequence comes from Avahi laniger, assembly GCA_963575035.1. Classification (NCBI taxonomy): domain Eukaryota; kingdom Metazoa; phylum Chordata; class Mammalia; order Primates; family Indriidae; genus Avahi; species Avahi laniger. Next base: position 46,414 of record CAUYSK010035027.1, on the reverse strand, counting down.
AGAATCGTTCCTCTCTTTCAGCTACACTCTCCAGGACAACTAGAATTTTAAGATTAAGCCCTAAAAATTTTATCCCTGAATTTATAATAAAAAGAATAAGATATCACTTTTTAAAAATTACCTATAACACACATTTTATGTAAGTTAGAGAAAAACACAGTTACTTTTAAAATCAAAGTGGAAAAGAAAATTCACTCATAATTAAATATTACTGATAGAAGCCAAATATTAACTTATTTGCCATTCAATATAGAGATTTTAAAATAATTTTAACAATGCCATTTTTTTCATTCATCTCGTTTTCTTTTTTCTCTCTTGTTAATTGGACAATGGTGCCTTAGGATTTGAATGGTGATGTTTTTAAGTAAGCATAACTATTTATAATGAAAAAAAAATTCAGTGCTTGGCAAATATTCAACAAGTAGATATATCCTTTAGCTAGATCCTAATAATTAAAAATAAAATATATTAATATAACTAAAGATAATTATCCTAATGGGAAAGTGCATGTGACTATCATGTTCATACCCAATACTTCAAATATATTTTTCCAAATTAAATGTGGTCTTTTAGGTTCTGCTTTCTGCACAGAAAAATAACTGCTACGATAGTCTGATATGCTCTATATAAAGAATACTTTTCATGTTGGAGCACAGTAAAATCTAAGGACAAAACAACAAGAAAAAGTGGAAGAGGAAAGGGTCTTATTTCAACAAGTCAATGATTTAGTAAAGAAACAGTTAGGAGGGGGAAGGCTTGTCAAACAGTCAGCCCTGACCTCTGGAAACTGAAGCACATGATCCTCTGCACTGCTGTACAGCAGAACTAAAAGGACACCCTGAGCTTACTGAAAACCCATTTGACATTCACGGCCAGACACTGATGAGTCCAGCATGTCCTCTTCCTGAAGAGGCTGCCAAAGAGATCCTAAGGTCACTTTGGTCAACGTACGCAGTGTGTGAGCAAAGGACAGATGAGTCCAGGATAAATATTCAATCCTTGTGACATCTACCATTTTATCCTATTTAGTTTGCAAAGGAAGAAGAGCTTCAGCACAAATGTTGCAATCAGAATGAAACACACTTGGTCTGAATAAAAAAAATATCATTATTTACTTTTTTCAGTGAAATTCATGATAGTTTTGAGTGGTTTCAAGATTTAATATTTTGCATTCATCTTTAATAACTATTAAGTGCCAAGGAAACCTACATATTTATTTATTTTAATTCCCTGAACTTTGTATGAGGTATATATTATGGAGAAAACTGAGATGCTAGAAAATATAAATAATTTGAGGTTATCACAAAAGTTTTAGGTGCTGGGTTTAGAAGATAAAGAAATACATTATAGTCATGCACTGTATAACTACATTTTGACCTAAATTTTGACATTTTGGTCAACAACAGATATAGGAGGGTGGTCTCATAAGAGAATATCATGTGTTTACTATACCTTTTCTATGTCTAGTTATGCTTAGATACACCTCTACTTACCATTGTGTTACAATTGCATAGAGTATTCAATCTAATAACATGCTGTAAAGGTTTGTAGCTAGGAGCAATGGACTATACCGTATATCAGAGGTGCATAGTAGGCTATACCATCTAGGTTTGTTTAAGTACACTCTGACATTTGCACAATGGTGACATCGTCTAACTTCACATTTCTCAGAAGTATCCGGATTGTTAAGTAACGCATAACTGTACAGATTGCAAACAAAACACTATTCACTTTTACAGTACATTGCCTCGCTTACCAAAAACTTTCTTTGACACAAAGATCTTCTACCACATCACTTTTCTTTTATTTGAATGAAGTTTTAGGTAGATGGGACAAATAGTTAGCACAACAGGACTATTTTACTCAATTTTTGCTTTTCTCTTCAGCCATAGCTATCATCCTTGGTCAAACACTCAGCACTGAACTGTCAGGTTCTCATCTTGACTGTGCGATGTGATGGGTCAAAACGAACCAAGCGGTCAGCATTTAAAAAAAAAAAAAAAAAGAAAGTTCATGATAAATCTGGTTTCTGGATTGAAGTTTGCTCTTTGTAGATTTCTGGATCCCAAGATTCAGGTGAGTTTCCTTGGGCAGAGATATGTTACATAAGAAAATTACATCTCATGTTAACTTAGCAGAGAATGAGGGAGAACTTGGAAACCTGAATGAACTCCAGCTTTGGCCTATGTGTATCTTTTTCCTGCTATTTCTGCATCGTATCTTTTCCTATAACAAATCTTTACCATGATTATAACTTTATATTGAAATAGTGTTAATCCTTCTACCCAATAACCTAATTAGTTGTGGGAGCACCCTACCAAACAGTAGTGAATAAAGTACATGGAGATGTGGCAAACAGGTTATATCAGTGAGCTTTTCTTGTATAATAAAACGTTCTTATATTTATAGGTTTTACTACTAAACTATTCAAGAATTTTTTGGGTAGCTGTTTGAGATTCCCAAGTCATCAAAAAGTTAGGAAAGCATCTCCAATTCTTGATCTCTAGCTTGGTTTCAATTAAATACATTCATGCCTGTGAATCTTTTGAGTTTTGGAAATTTGATTCTCTTCTTTACTGTTTATTAGCATGGACCTCATTTAGACTTAAATACTCAGAGTCAGAAGACTAAGATTTTCCAGGTGTAAAGAATCACTTTATGAGATTTATTTAACATAAAAAGTAAGAATATTTAATAAAAGGTAAGAAATGACAAATCTTATACCTGTAGGGGATCAAGATATGCCTCTTCAAAATATGCCACTCTATAAGGATTATTTTGAAATATGAGCAATTGAGGAAAAACAGACATAGGATAAGCTTTCTGCTCTCCCCTTATCTACTAGAAAGCGGGGCATAATTTCTGCCTGTGAAGGTACCCCTCGCCCCGACCTTACCACATAAGGAAGGGAGAACAACCCTTACACTCAGAGATGGAGATGGCTTCCGAAGAGTCTCCATAAACAAACCTTACTGACTGGTCCTTACACACTATTAGTGTTCCCCAGATATCTACCTTCCCATAATTTACTGTCCCTAAGAAGTCCAGAAACTTTTGTCTTTTGTCATTTCTCTATAAATTTATCTCCTTTTGTTCAAATGGTATAAAAGCCTTCAAGACTCGCTGCTTCTGGTTTTTCTTAAATCTTCTTTATGAGGCAACTTATAAAGTATTAAAACTTATAATGTCATACAAAATCTTATGCATTTCTCCTGTTACTCTGTCTTTTGTAAGCTAATTTTGCGGGCCCAGCCACTGAACCTAAGAAGGTAGACAATATTTTTCTTTCCTTCCCTATATAGTATACACAAGAGCATAGAAAATACGTTTCTTTGAGGCCCAATTTCTAGCAGACAAAAAGATAGCTAAGGACCAGGAAACCAATTTCAAGTTGAAGGGGCCCACCAACAAGGGTAGGTACTTCTAAGAAAGAAAATAAACAGACAGAACTACCTTTCGAGATTTGATATTCTTGTAAAAATTGCTACAAGATAACCATGAATTATTGGATCATAAATATGGGTTGGGTGTTTTCTTTCCAAAACATCTGGTACAGTTCTCTAATATGATTATATTATTTTCTATAGACAGCTTTCAAGTATAAAATTCCATTTCTACCATTGGAAAAAAGTGTATCTATCTCACAAGTGTAGTTTTTAACATATAAGTTTCTTAAGAGTTTTAAGCCCTTTACAACGAAAATTTATAAAAATACACACACTCTCTGGTTCTCAGTTTAGTATTCTCACCAAAGTCATCCTATTAATGTCTTTAATGAATGCAGTATCAGCTGGTATTTCACTAGTAATTATGTAAATATTCCATGCTTTGTTTGCACTGACTTTATTCAGTGTCAGAAACACATAATGTTTATATTAAATAATATAGTTTGTCTTTCATTACATTAAAGGATTATGTGATATATTTAGAACCTCCCTCCTTTTCAAAAATATTCTGATAGTTAATTAGATTTGGTTAAATTTCTAGTATATAGTATGTTGCTTTTAACCTAAAATACTTTATAAATACTTTAATTTTATTTTAATAAAGAGTACATATTTATGAAAATCTAAAGCCTATAATATAATCCATGAGAAAATAAAAATGAAATAAATTAAAATCTACATTGTGATTATATGTTCTTAATCTATGATGTTCCTAACCATCATTAAACCTATATGGTAATGATTAACATAGATTACAATAGTGTTTGAGTCAGAGACTAACTAAATGGTTTTGAAAACCTAATTATTCTTCAGAAGAATATGGAAATCATGATACTTAAGCCTCATATAGTTTCAGTACTAAATAAATGGTTATAAACCTATATCTGCATCCAAAAATATGATTATCAGGAGTCTAAATTTACTAGGCAACAGACACTGTTTTTGCTCTATTTCCTTTTAGACACACAGTGTATTCAATTTTGAGCAGTAATGGTTCCGTACTTACTATGATAGTATATGTGATGGTACCTTTATGCTATGTTTTAAAGATAATAATATCCTATGATTCAGGCTACAACCTTCTCGTGTTTTAGAATTCTATTAAAATCTATGGATTAGTAATCATAAGTAGACACAAATGTCGTTTTATGACATCCTGTATTGAGTAAAATGTATCTGACTGTTCAGGACCCATTATGCTCATTTGCTATTTGAAAGAAGTATTTTGAGTAAAATTTATTTGACATTTTGTGGAAATGTCCTTATAGTTCTATGTACACACAAGATAAATATGCACATGTATTTATGTATATTTGGATGCATTCATATATACAGTTCACAAAATTATCAAGAATGTCACTAAAATTAAAATATAATTAGCGTCTTAGAAAAATAATAATTATTGTTCGATTACTTGGTTTTCTTGGTCATTCTTTATGAATGGGATGATTTTTTAAAAAATTCTGAACTAAAATACCCCAATTATTTTATATTCACTATATCATATGTTTTAATTGTATGACAGCAATATTTTCTTGGTCATTGGATACTTATTTAATATTGCTATTAATATAGACATTATAAAAAAATATTTATTATATTAGAATATCATAATTTTTTAGTAAATTTATACAAAGTTAAACTACCAAGGGAATCTTTATCCAAGAATATTATAATAGGGAGGAGGCTTGACCTCAGCCTGAATTCACCTTTGATGAAACAAACGGCAGTAGGGTATTTTTAGAGCTGAAGTAAGGGAGAGATTTTAGGCCATCTGTGTTTGCTAATTAGCTTTACCCAAACTAAAAGTAAAATTCCCCATATCTTCTAGACAGAAGATAGTTTCACAACTTTGAGCAAGGTCCCCATGGAAATTAGGCTCCTGCTCTCTCACAGAGACTAGGGTACTGGGGCACTAACTCCCTTGATGTTTATATTTCAAAAGGATGGCCCCCAGGTCCTTTAGAAAGACATTACTAGGTTGTAAAACTGGGAAGAGGCTTTTGAAAAGATTTACATTTCAAAGGTGCAGAGAATGAATGAAGTTGTCTAAAGTAAATGCTCTAAGAAAAAGGAGATCAGGACCTAAAGTCAGAAATAAGCTTTTTTAAAGTTTAGTACATCTGAGGGGAAAGTTAAGTCCTTCTTGTTCGATGTAAAGCTAATAATTGAAGCCATAAGAGTAAACTAAATTATATATGGAGTTAAAAGAGCACAGAAAAAATCAGAGGCGCACCATTTAAGTAGAGGAATAGTCAAAGAAAAGAAAAGGCAAGTAGAGGTGTAGTAAAGAGAATGAGAAGACATAATCAAGTCTGTAGCAGGAAAACTGGGATAATCAGGGATGGCAGTTTGGAAATTAAAAAGATATTATGAGGCAAGATCTTTTTGTGGAAACAAAGAGGAGATGTAAGCAGTAGATGTTGATTATATTTTCTTCAAGTTTGGCAGAGACCGACAGGGTGGTAGCACAAAGAGGATTCATTTAATTTCTGATGATAAAATTTAAACAAATTTGCTGCCCTAGAAGAAAAAAAAAATAAACGGAGAACCATAGGGAATATACAAAAAGATGGGGTAGGGTGTTAGATTGTTTATTATTAAGATTATAGGCTAAAGTGATACAAAAAGGTGACACACAATTATAGTGGCTTAAATAAAAGAGAACTTGATTTCTCTTTCACAAAAATACACTATAGGGAAGTGGTCAGGCTTGAGTGGGCAACTCTGCCATTCTCAGAATGTGGCTTCCATTTATGGGTCCAAGGTACCAATTGTAACTCTCCTTATCACACAATCAGTGAGGAAGGATCTGGAACAGTTTATGAGCAAGACTCAGAAATGGCACTCATCACTTCACTTTCATTCCCATCCTACTCATCACAAGACTTCTGAGGATTAGCAAAATCATTGTATTATAATTGATGAAATTCTTGATTACATCTTCTCTTGGTAGCTGTCTATGACTCCCAAATGCAGCCACTGAGATCCTGGCAGTTCACTAGTCTGCTCGGTTATTATTCAGTGCCTTTGAGAACCTATCCTGGACAGAGATCCTTTCAAAATGGCTCCAGGTAGCACCATCCCTTTAAGTCTACATCAAATCCACAGAATACACGTGAATGTTTTTTTTGGTTACAGTAGAAGCATGAAATTCTCCCAGTGCAGCTTTCGTCTTAACTTGGCTGGCTGTGGCCAGTGTAGCAGCAGCTCTCCAACCAGGTCTTAGATCCCTCAAATTGCAGAGAATGGATATTTCCAGTGGTCTCCTGAAACTACTGTACTTGATCTTCAATTTTCAAACCAGTTCAGGAGAGCTAAATCTTTACTAAGAAAAGTGGGTATTAGCTGAAACTTTTTTACTTTAGTAGATAAAATTGAAATATGAAGAATCCCATTTTAGCATCCTTTTGCAATAGTATATATTAAATAAAATAAATAAAGTAATTTATGATAGTTATGTGACTTAAAAATGGCAAAGTGTGAAGGATAAAGGACATTTGAAGAGTGATAATTTCCCAGCTTTACGTATTGAAGAGAGAAATGGAAAACAGTGCCCAAAGTATACATGCTCATAATATGAGATTAAATTATATTAGAAAATGTTAATAGGACCTTTAGGTAAATTTAACATAAGATGTATGATTTTCAAATAACTACTTGGTATTATGCAAGAAAATCAAGAACAAAATATAAAACAAGCATATTCAATTAGGATCAAGTTTGGATAATATAATAACAGTAATAATTTACATGAATTTAGGAAGCATTATATATATATTAGGTTCATTAGTTTATAGACGAGAGAATTAAGCTTACAGAGGGTAAGCAATTTCTTCAAAGACATATGACAATCAGAAAATATTTAAACTCCCATATTAAAAGAAGGGTTTAAATAATTTCATTTACGACTCACAAATTCTTGGAATTCATCAAAATTCAAAGAAAAATAAAACAATGTTCATTAATTATTTTTAAACAACTTAATTAAATTCAAAATTAGAAATAATTCAAATTTAAAACAAGCTAAGCAGTTTATTTTAGTTTGAAATAAAAGATAATTCTCATTGAGACATCTCTCAAACTTCAATCAAGTAGACAATGAATAAATACATACTGAGAACATTTGAGTAGTAAAATGCTTGTACATATGTTTATATGTATATAAGCTTATAACTTATTTATATGTTTTATATGTTTGTATATATTTTATAAACAGTCTTCATGTTGTATATGGATTTCTATTAAAATTTTATTTATTTTATAACCATAACATAAAATAGACCTTTATATAATTTATAGAAGAATAATTCTATAAGCCCCCTTTGACCACAGAGAAATAATAATGTTGTTTATTAACAAGGAATAGCAAAAGAAAAGAAAACCAATAAATAAAAAATTTAATTTAAACCTAAATAATTATTTGGCCAAAGAGGAGTTGAAAATTACAATCAGAGAATCTTTAGAAAATAATTAATCTTAGAACCCTAAAAAATTAACCCCCAAATAAGACAAAATTTAAACTTGTTAATAATACTATGAGAAAATTTTAATAAAAGATAATGAATTTAGAAAGAAAATACAGAGAGATAGAAAAGGAGAAAGCAACACAAAAGTAAAACATATTATTATGACTGTTATTAACATTCTCTAGTGAATCTAGCAAATGGTTTAGGACATGTCATAAGAGCATATACATTGTAAAAGAGAAAACTTATGAAAATTATGGTTTATAGATGATGTAATATTTTAGGAACAAATAACAGAAAACTAAACAACTACAAATAATCAAATAGTTAAATACATTCACAGACACAAAATAAAACTCTATCAACTAAAACACCTATATATTTAAAGTAACAAAGGACTATTTATACATACATATATATATATATACACACACACGGATGTTCACTCTTATTAACAATTAACCTATGCAAATTAATATGAAAGATGCAGTTTTTGTTAATTAATTAAGATACATTTTGTAAACAACATATCAATTTAGGTACTCTGGTAATAGGGTAAATTGCCAAAACTTTTCTTAGGTAACACTTTATATATTGATCTTAAGAGAGTTAAATATGTTCATCCTCTTTCAATTCAAATTTCTATATTTTAGGGAAGTATATTCAGAAAAAATCAGTGATGATGAAAATAATTGTGGGTATAGAATGCTGAAAGAAATGGTTGTGATAGCATAAAATCTATAAGCTAAATATAAAATAAATTATTCAGGCTAAATATTTAGCACCAAAATATGACAACTATAAAATTTTAAATAAAAATGAATTATCAAATTTTGTTAAAATATGGTGTAAACAATTTATCTTTGTTATCACTACTACTTCTCAAACATATACACAGACCAATAAGTTATACTTAAACAAATAAAAACAAGTTGATCATGAATATACTTGAAAATATCAGCTTTGCACACTTTCATTACTCTGAAGTTGTTTTTCTTCATTTATTATAGTAATTTTTACCCTTTAATAAAATATATATTAATAATTTATTTACTTACTGCACATATAATTATCATTTTTCGTGTCTTGCTAGAAGGTAAGCTCCATGATGGCTGGAATCTGTCTCCTTTATTCACAGCTGTAGCCGACAAAGCCAACAATAGCACCAGTCACATAGTTGAGTGAAAAATAATATTAATATATAACTGCTGGCTCTTCATTTGTATAAGATAGAGCTTTTTCTTTCTTTTCCTTTTTATTGTATGTTCCACTCATTTCTTGTTTAATAAAAATATTTTTTCAAAGAAGGAAATAAAACTATACATAATGATTAAGAATAATTTGTTGATAAAACGAAAATCTTGCACATTCTTTTGACATTCTTAAAGAAAGAAATTATCAAGAACGTACATGGTAATGAGATTAGGACAAAGGGAATAGAATCATTCTGACAAGGAAAAGCCTTGATGCTCCACAGTAAAGCATGGGTCTAGAGATATTTTTTGGAACCAACTAGTATTTGGAGGCTGTGAAATATTTAACTTATTTTTAAGTATGCTTTTCATAATATCAACATCCAAAAAACTGTGTCCAGGTGATGTGCCATCTTAGCTAAACTGGAGTACAGTATCCAGAATTTCCCTTCTAGTACAATTCTAGTTAGAGTGAGCTAGAAGAGATACTCTCTATTAAAAGTTGGAGAATATAAGAGAAGGAGTAGCCATTTGGTAACATATACATACCTTCTATAAGTCATTTAATCAAATACAAATCTAGATGCTGCTATGAAAGGATTTTGCAGATGTAATTAAAGGCTCTGATCAATTGGCTTTAAATTAATCAAAAGGGAGATTACCATGTTGGGTCTGATTTAATCTGTCAAAAACACTTTAAAAAAGGGTTTAACCCTTCCCTGAGCTCAGAAGCTCCCAACTCGAAGCTAGGTTTGCAATTGTTCTCATTTTCCCTGGATCTTCCTTCTTGAGTGTCTGTTCAGTTCCTGAGGTAATAGTCTGCTCTTACTCTCCCTTCCTGATTGCTTGCCTGCGAATTCAAAGTGTTAGCAAGCTTGCGCTCATCGGGCTGCAGTATCTTCTCTTGCTCGTTGCCTGTCCCGTGGACTTGAGTATTGCTGAGCCAGATACCTCGCCTGATTATGTAAGCCAATGTATTGCAATAAATCATATTGATAGATGATAGATTTACATATAGATGGATAGACAGACAGATATTCCCCTACCAGTCTGTTTCTCTCTTTGAAGCCTAGCTGACTCAACTCACCTGATTTTACGGGGATGGTGGAAAAAGGGAAGAAAAATGCCAGGAGAGATCAAAGATCACAGAGCTAAGTAAAAATAATGTCATTGACACCTACATACAGTTATATCATGTTTTGTAAGTATCTTTCCCTCTTCATTCACATAATTCAGTTAGTAAAATTTGCACTTGGATTTAGGAACCAAGAACTTGGTTGTTTTGATACATGCAAAGATTATAATTTTTATAAAAAGTTTTTAACTTTTATAAGACAGGATGTAACTATTCATCTGCAGTTACCATTTTACATCATTAGTAACTTTTTCTAACATGTTCTACTTCCTTATGTGAACTGATAGAAAAGGAATAAATTACTACATGTTGTCCTCCTTCCAGGTTAGGACTAGAAAGGCCTATTCCTTTCCCCACACAGAGAATGAAATGCTAAAGTCAATACAGCCTCCGGGAAGAACAAGTGGTTGAAATAAATACCAATATGCTGCATTAAAGAAGGGGTCACTCATCAATTTTCATATCACCCTAGAAGTGTCAAACTTCAGTTATTAAATTAAATTTTTTCTAAAACTCAAAGGATGATTATAATATAAAATTAAATGACATTAATGGGTTCACAAAACTAAATCTGATGAGCTGAATTTATTCTCATTTTCCAGAATTTAGCAATATATCAAGCAATGGAAAGCAAATGGAGATATGCTTTTAAAGTTCCACTCCAAGGTTTTCTGAGGTATCGGTGATTATTTCCATTGGGGGCAGGGACAAAACATGTTAAGATAACAAACTATTTGTTCAATAGCCAGAGAACTGATGCTAAGATGGAGTTGGGAGTCAGAGAAACACCAGTAAAACAGATAAAATTTTGAGAAATGCAGGAATGTACAATTAGAGAGGCAAAGAAAGCAATTATGGGTAATGTTCTTTCATGATGACTTGTAAGAGTATACATTAACTATAACATCTTTGAAGGTTAAATCTAAGAAATATATTTTGTAGATATATTCACATATGGGCACAAATATATATGTAAAAGGATATTTATTTTATGATTAGTAGTAAAAGCAAAAGACCAGAAGCAATCGAAGTTATTCATCTTCTCACCCATATGGGACTAGATGAAAACCCATGATATATCCATACATGATAGAATAGAAAATATTATGCCATCATTAAAATGTATGAGACTGCTGTATATGTACTGACACAGAATTGATTTCAAGATATATTGTTAAGGAAGAATAAAAGTGTAATAAAAGAATAAAAACAGGGGCCATCATTTGTGTAACAAGGTGATATTTGCATATGCTTAGAATATTTCTGGAGAATACATTCCAATGATAGAAGTAGTTGCAGTGGAGAGTAACTAAGGAATGGGAGACTGGATGGAAGGGAGACCTCTTACTGGAGTCCATTTAGCATTGTTTTAACTTCTGTGTGTGTGTGTGTGTGTGTGTGTGTGTGTGTGTGTGTTAGATTTTGGAAATAATTAGTTAATTAAAAATAATATATAATAGCCATTTGAAGTTCGTGTTCAGGGTAGGTTTACATATGGATATAAAAATGAAAAGTTATATGATATTTGCAGAGGAATAAGTTATAAGGCTGAAAATTATAGCAAATGACTGGTGGTAATTCTGCTTATGGCTGTTGGGACTTTAGAAGTGTTTGAGATATTTTTCTGTGTCTTCCGATGAAGATAAGCGAAGTATTCCTGAAAGTAACAAGACAAGCCCACTTGTCCATTCTCAGTCCTGCAAATTCAATGGATTGCTTCACACGATGAAAGGCTTGCTTAGCTGACAACTCATATTTAAAGAAAACTAACAAAAAGAAAAAAGTTCCAAGTGGCTCAGTTCTGTTGCCTTTACTGCACCGTTTAGTCACACATGGCTCTGTGGGCCACACAGAGAAAAGGCTCCAAGGTGGTTTTATTCTGCTTCATTATCAGCCCCAAACAACACTGAGCAGTGGGTGATGCAGCAGTCTTCACTCCTTGTCACCTGTGAGAAAGTTGGAGCTTCAATCTTCTCTCTTTCATGAAGCACCCTAGCATCTTTCTCTGTTGGTAAGTTGATCTTATCTTCTCTCTCTCAGGGTGGCTTTCTGTTTCATTCTGTACTTGAAGACTTTTTATCAAAACCAGAAAAGGAATCAATTTGAGACTTTGACCCTGATGTTTGTGTTATTATTCAATTTCCTATATTATATTTCTACAGGTGAATTTGTTATTTTATACCATGTTCTATAGCCTATGGTTAAGGAATTTTTGTTAAACTATGGGAGGAAAATAAACACAGCTTCTCTGAGTTCACATATTCCGTCTTCAAACCAAAGAAATTAACTCAGGAGACCTAGTAAAGACTAAACAGTCTATATATCATTTAAAAATAGTTTGCTCACCTTTTTTTGTTTCTTTCTTTTTGGAAACACTTCCTTCCCATCCTCACCCCACCCCTAATTTTTACTCTGGCATGCATAATAACATTCGACCTCTAGTGTCAATATACTTTTTAAGAACTGCAAAAGAGATTTTGAAGTCTACTAATGATAATCAAGAATGAAATTGGATTCCTGTTTCAAGGGCCACAAACCTCACTTATTGGAATCTCAGTTTTACCATGGCCAGGACAACTTAAGCTATTCTATGTAAATATCATTTACCACACTAATGTATATTTTCTGAAAGGTTTTGAATTAACCTCATGTTTTCTGATTTGAATCAGAAGTATCATCTAAGATACGTAAGTAGTGAAATGAGCCTCTCTTGAGTAGTTTGTCGGCTTGGATGCACAGCCATTATGTGGGGCTCCTCCCTGCTCCATGACAAAGATCATCTAGGCTCTCTCAGAGCAGAGACTAAAGATCTAACCATTCCCAAAGTCATTTATCTCATTTCAACCTCCACCAAATCATAATTTGAATTAGAGCTGTCTCTGCTCCTCGCTGCTTAACCAACACTTTCTGACAATTCAACCTCTCACAAGCTTCTATTCATTCTTAATTCCTTGAACTTATATTTTACTTATTGCTTATTTCATACAATTTCTTAGGTTCTCTTAGTTTCCTGCATTGCTTCTCAATGTTTTCAAATTATTGCTTCCTTTGAGAATAGGACCCATGACTTTGGTTTGTACCGTACCCCACTAACTTCAGCACAGTGTTAGTCTCTTAGAAAAAATTAAAGTCTTGCCCATTTGATAGCAGAGTAGTACTGAAAAAATAGTGGCTCCATTTTTAATACTTAAATGGAACAAGGCCCAAATTTCTTTAAAAACATTTAATTTGAGTCATTTAAATAAATATATTATCTCTTGATCTTTGTGTAAACCTTGCATAAAATAATTTCTATTTTTGTGAATAGCAGCAGAAGAGGTTGTGGGAAAATGGGCTTGTGCTCACTTGTTCTGGGAAATGTTTATCATTGTAAAATAATAAAATTCACTTTTCCAGTGAATAACAGACTTGAAAAACATCTGCCAAAATATTGTTTACATGAAGCTGTTTTGTCCCCAAGAGAAGCTGATCTTCACTCAGAAACTCGCATGTCCCGCTTGGTCCCTATAGGCAGCACATCACCGAAGTATATTCACTTGCTTCCTTCCTATGGATAATGCTCAACTCATAGTATTTGCAGAAAATAATGCACTGAGAAAAACAGAGTTATACATTTTTTTCACACAGTAATAAGATTTCTAAATTTTTCCCTTCCATTTTGGTTTATGAGACACCTAAAATTTGAAGGCACTTCTACTGAGAATCAATTTTAACTTTGTTTTTTATTTTATTAGTATACCTCTCAGGATCATAACCTCACTTAAAGTATTGGTATCACTGTCCTTCCTGTGTTCTCAGTATATTTTCCATGCAAACACTTAAAATATTTTTAAATGAAGAAATATGCCTCACATTGAATGTAAATGTCAGAACCTAGATTTGATTGGTTTTCTCTTTTCTTTCTCCCTGACCGAATATTGCCTATTCTTCAGAATTTCACATTATCAAATATAAAGTACATATCCAGAAACATTCATAAGACTTTTTCTGTCTATCATGGCCTAGAATTATCTTTCATGCCATATTCCTATAATATTAGAAAAATCATACTGTATTAGATTTGAATGGGACTTGGGAAATTTCTTCATCTAATCCATACATTTGAAAAAATTGAAACAGGGATATATAAAAAATGTTTCAAGAAACACAAAAAATTAATGAAACACTAGATTAAAGAGCTAAATCATCTAATTCATGACAAAGAGCCCTATAAATCCAACTACATTGACCAAGAACAGCTCTAATTTAATACACAAACAAGTATTTCCTGATATTGCTAATTTAGTTTTTTTAATCTTCATATATTATTTCTTAGCATGGATTTTAAATTCTGTCATGACAAATGCCACATCTTAAATTTACTTTTTAATCCTCCTTACACACTACAAGCATAGGATATCACACATAGTGATTATAAAAGTAGTCGGTGCATTTCTTATTCCTTTTTCCACTGGCATAAAGTATAATCATGTGTGTAAAAGAGTAAATTCATACATTTAGAAAGAACAGAAAGGGGAAAAATGACCTAGGGAAAAACAACCACAACAAGCCAAGCAGGTCACCATGGTAACACTAGGTTCAAAATTGTCATTCTCCTAGTTTCTGACATTTCTCATGTGCTCAGGATACAGGGTACCATCTAGTGGTTACATTTAAATTCCTGACATTCCACATTCTTTCACTTCTTTCACGCTCAAGTTCTAAATAAACAAAATGATTTGTTTAGGGTGCACTTTTGTAATTGTAAAATCGAGTCAGAGTTTGGTTTTCAAAATGTGTAGTACGAAAATTTTCAGTTTAGTGAATTATTGCTTGATATTTAAAAAATAATCATGTACTCATATCTTAACCACTGAGGTGAATAGGCAGATCTGTCCAATGTCTATCTTTCGGATATCACTAACTCAAATGATTTTTAGAGGAAAATGAAGTATTTAAAAAAATAAAATATTACTAATAAAACTGGCCCCAGGATCAGTCAAAGAACTAATCTCTAATTTGTAACTGAAAAATTTACTTAAAATCTGACCTTCATTTTTTCCATATATTTAAAAAATGAATTTGGGGGAAGTTATTAGTGATAGAGTAAACTAGTATGCAATAAATTCTAAATTTTTTAAAAAAGAATTTCAGGACATATTTTAGTATTTTTTTCAGGCAGTAATTGATTCGTGAAACCTAGTTCAACAGAGAACTAACATAATAAATAATAAACTTATATAAATACCATTTCACTCTAGAAAGAACTAAACTAAAACGAATATGCTCCATTTGTTAACCAATTGACCATAGCAATCCTGAGGTGTTTATAAATTTAATTTTAAAAATTAGGAATTGTAGAATATTTACTGTCTTTCAGGCCCTGCTAAGATTTTTATAAAAAATCATTCCACTCAGAAGGGATAAGTACATACTACTGTTCTCTTACTTTTATAAAAACAACATAGATATTGCTTATGTATATATTTCAATGTTTCATATACTACAGTATAATTTAACAACATTAATATATAAACAATATACATTCCATATATATAATTCCATATATGTATATATAGAAACATAGACCTAGAAAATTAGATGATTTTTCCAAGGTTACACGTATAATGCATTCATTCAGAAATAATTACTGAGAAATTACTGTGCACTAGTACTTTTATAGGACTGAAGATATAGTAGTGAAAAAAATACAAAAGGTACTTGTGATGAAGCTTATTTTTTAGTGGAGGGGAAAAAGGCAATATACAATAAGTTTTAAAATAATCCAACAGAGAAATAACAAACGATGATAAGATCTATACAAAAAGTCAAAATATGCTAATTGAAATTTTAAAATAGATTGGCATAAAAATGTGAAACTCTTACTGTTACATTTAATAAAATATGTGTAATACCTGTACACTTAGAATTATGAAAGCATTGCTCTATAATAGAAATTATAAGACCTAAATAAATGAAGATATATACCACGCCCCTGTATCAGAAGACTCAATATTGCTAAGATGTCAATTCAACCCGACTTGATTTATAGATTTAATAAAATCCCAATCAAGAACCCCAAAAAGGTTTTCATAAAAATTTACATGTTGAATTAAAGATTTATATGGATATATAAAGGATAGAATGGCCAAAATAATATTAGAAAAGAAGTACTAAATTGGTAGCTCACACTATGTGATTTTAAGACTCTCTTTTAAACCATGGTAATAAAGAGAAGATAAACATACAGAGCGATGGACAGGATAGATAGTCTAGAAACAGAGCCACTCGTATATGAACAATTGTTTTTTTGACAATGGTACCAAGGTAATGTTATGGATAAAGGCTAATATTTTCAACATATAGGTTCTCATTATCCATATGGGAAATAATACACCTGGGCAATTTCCATGTAACACACACAAAAATTAACCTGAAATGGACTGAATATATAATATATTGGTAAATTCTTTCAAAGTTATGTATATATTTAATCACATAACTCAGCAGTCCCTCTTGTAGTAATAAAAATTTGTGTCACTTGATAGTGACTAAAATGTTCAGAACAACTTTAATCATAATTGCCAGAAAAAGGAAAGAAGTCAAATATTCATCACCTGGTGAATGAATTAATAAATTAGTGGTATATCCTTACAATCAATAAAAAGCAAGAAAAGGAAATGAACGTCAGATTCACATTCTAAAATGGCTGAATCTCTAAAGAATAACCATATATAAAAGAAGCAAGACAAACAAGACAACACGTGGCATGAGTTAATTTATTTGAAGGCAGATCAGCGATTGCCTTGGACTCAAGTTGGGTGCGGTTTTTAAATTTTTAAAAATTTATTTATTTTATTTTTTAGATTTTTAGCTTAAAAATAATTATATATATTTATGAAACATAATGTGATGTTGAGATATATGTATACATTGTAGAATAACTAAATAAAGCTAATTAACATATCTATCACTTCAATATAATTATTTCTTTGTGATGAGAACATTTAAAATCTATTCTTTTAGCAATTTTAAATATAATATTTATTAACTATAGTCATCATACTGTACAATAGATTTCAAAAAGTTAATCTTCCTGCTTAAGAGAAACTTTGTACCCTTTGACCAACATCTCCTTATGATCCTTGGCCGCAGGCTCTGGTAACTACTCTGTTATACTCAGTTTCTACAAGTTTGACTATTGTAGATACGTCATATAAGTGCAATTATGTGGCATTTGTATTTCTGTGCCTAGCTTATTTTATATAGGATAATGTCCTCCAGGTTCATCCATGTTTTTGTAAATGACAGAATATCCTTCTTTGTTATGGCGGAATGGTATTCCATTGTGTATATACCATATTTTCTTTATCTATTTATGCCTTGATGGACACTTGGGCTGATCCCATTTCTTGGCTATTGTGAATAATGCTTCAATAAACATGGCAGTGCAGATATCTATTTGAAATACTGATTTCATTTCCTTTGGCTGTGTTCCCAGTAGTGGTATTTCTGGAACACATGATAATTTTATTTTTAATTTTTTAAAGAGCCCTTATATTGTTTGTCATAATGGCTGTATTAATTTATACTCCTATGAACAGTGTGCAAGAGTTCCCTTTTTTCCACATCCTTGCTAGCACTTATCTTTTGTCTTTTATTATAGCCATTCTAACAGATATGAGGTGATATTTCACTGTGGTTTTGATAAACATCTCCCTCATGATTAGTGATGTTGAACATTTGGAGGTCTTCTTTTGAGAAATGTCTATTCAGGCAGGTGGGGACAGTTTATTGATAGTGAATGTTTTAAAGGGATATACTACAGGTGATGGAAATATTCTATATATTGATTGAGGTGATATTTACATGCCTGTATAAATTGGTCAAACTAAATGAATTGAATACTTATAATGGTGTATGTAAAGTATACCTCGTTGAAGTACATATATATTTTTATATGAATGTATATGTTATATATTATATCAATGTATATATTATATATTATATAAATCTTATATTAATTCATAGATATAAATATTATATAGACAGAATTCATATACATTTAACGCACAGGCAAAATATAGTTAGTTATTAATTTAATGGTATACCTGTTGGACTATAAATGATAAGTAACCTAGAATATAAGTAATATGATTTAAAACTTATTTAGGTAGATGGAATCTGTATCCATAATTTTGCCAGGAAGCTCATCATCAGAATTTCAAATGATAGAGAAGCCTAGTCATTCACTTTAGAATTTGAAAAGGAAAGGATTTGTGGCAGAAAAATATATTTTAGAGTAAATAAAAATGATAAAAACGTATCCTAAGTATAAATTATGCACCCATAAATATTTGGACGTTTAGTAGGAATGGATAGAATTACATTAAAGCAGTGGATAAAAAACTCCCACTGATTATCTGTGGTAAGCTAGAAGACTTCAATTTCTGGGTTGAAACATACAGACTGCCATACCTTTTTGATCTTGATCAATTTAAAATCTCTGGACTTCAGTTTTTTCATCATAAATGGGGGAAATCATATCTTCCTTACAGGATGGTTGTGAGATCCATATGGGTTACAAAATGTGGAGTGTTTCAGTACCAGTCTTTCACTGTTGTTATTTTTTTAAAACATTTCTGGAAAAGCTGATGATCATAGGACCTACTCATTTTATTCTCATCTTCTCCCAGTAATTGTGAGCAACATTTTTTAGTTTTTTCATTAGAAATCAGAAAAGTGTCTCCAGAAATATGTGGGTATTTCAGAAGTTCTACCAACTCTCTTGACACCTACTTGCAGTTATTTGAAAGTAGTTTAAGTGATAAATGTTCAATTTTGCAATTATTGATTAAAATATTAACCTATAAATGCCAGATTTGCTTTAAAATATCTAAAACTGATTTCATAAAAATGATATAATAGATTTCTTATGTTTTGATTCAGAAAATGGGGTTAAGAACTTGATTTTTATTTTATTTTTATTCTATGTTCCTTGTAATCATTTAGTTCACTTGTATGATCCATATTTCATTGTTTGATTCATCATTTCATTATGCTAAAGGCCAATATTTTACTCTTTAAGAATTTTTTGTTTCATTGATTTTTCTCTATTTCTTGTTTCATTTTCAATTTTAAATTTTGCTCTTACCTTCACTAATTTTTTTTCTACCTGATTTAGTTTATTCTTCTTTTACTAGTTTCTCATGGTGAAATCTTCAATCATTTATTTGAGAACTTAATTTTTTTTAAATTTTTTAAGTTTCAGAATATTACAGGGCTATGAATGTTTTGGTTACATACATTGCTTTTGTATTGCTTGAGTCAATGTTACAAGTATGCCCATTACCCAGATAGTGTACATTGTACCTGATAGGTATAATTTCGCCTATTCCCTCCTCCCCCTCTCATCTGCATGATTTCCGTTGAGTTTTGTGTCCATCTGTGCACGTGAGTGCTGATCAGTAAGTTCCAATTTAATAGTGAGAACATGTGATGTTTGTTTTTCCATTCATGCCATAATTCACTTAGGAAGACAGTCTCCAGTTTCATCCAGATTGTTGCAAAAGATATTAATTCATGTTTTATGGCTGAGTAGTACTCCATGGTGTACATACATCACATTTAATTAATTCACTCGTGAATTGATGGGCACTTGGGTTGATTCCACATCTTTGCGATTGTGAATTCTCCTGCAATAAGCATTCGAGCGCAAGTAACTTTTTGATGAAATGATTTTCTTTTTTTTGGCTGAATACCCAGTAGTGGGATTGCTGTATCAAGTGGTAGGTCTGCTGTTAGTTCTTTGAGGACTTTTCATACTGTTTCCATAGAGGTTATACTAGTTTCCAGTCCCACCAACAGTGTATAAGCATTCCTTTCTCTCCACATCCACTCCAGCATCTTTTGTTTTTAGACTTTTCAATAAAAACCATTTCACTGGTGTCAAGTGATATTTCATTGTGGTATTGATTTGCATTTCTCTGATGATTAGTGATGTTGAGCACTTTTTCAAATGTTTGTTGGCCATTAGTCTATATTCTTTTGAAAAGCTTCTGTTTATGTCTTTTGCCTACTTTTTAATGAGGTTGTTTGTTTTTTTTTTTGATGATTTGCTTGATTTCTTTATAGATTCCGAATATTACCCCTTTATTGGATGTCTAGCTTGTGAATATTATCTCCTGTTCTGTAGGTTGTCTATTTATTCTGTTAATTGCTTCCTTACAGAGAAGCTTTTTAGTTTTATTTTTAATATTTTGCCACATTTGTCTTATTTATGCATTAGTTCACTTATTTCTGACATATTTTAAAGTAAGTCATGGAAAGCATGATTTTTTTTTTTTAATTCAGGATATTGTGACGGTACTCTATAGGGGAAGGGCATGCTTGTAGCCCAGGCTTGGGCAAGGCAAACATATTACATGTAACCAAAATGTGTGTACCTCTGTAATATCCTGAAGCTTTTTAGTTTAATTAAATCCTATGTATTTATTTTTGCTGTTACTGTGATTAGCATTGGGGTCTTAGTCATAAATTCTTTGCCTTCCTAGGTTTTTATCTAGAAGAGTTTTTCCTACATTTTCCTCTAGAATTCTTATGGTTTTATGCCTTATATTTAAGTCTTATAAAATGAAGTGATTATGGTTCCTCATATTTAAACAAAATATAAATAGGGAGAGAGAGACCATTTTGGAAGAGCAACTAATGCAATTAAACGTATTTATAATGGATTGAAATCCAATTTAAATTGATATATACAATGATTCATATTTTTAAATTATATTCATTAATATCCATATTAAATATTGTATGTGTAAACACTATAATGTTAATGCTAATTCTTTCTGGTTAATTCTAATTATCCAATTAATTATAAGGAAACATTAATCTTTCAATTTATCTACATTTTCTAAATCATCTACAATGAACATATAATACTTTTATAAGTTAATGGCCTATTCAATTTTTTTTTAATTAGAGAGATTTTCTAAGAAGCTGAATGAAATAATTGATATGAGTTTTTTAGCAAGATGTCTAGGATAGCAGTAGAAAGTAGAGGACTCAAAGATGTTACAGTTTCAGCATAAGGCCCAGGCATGTTGGTGATATGATTATCTGAGACAATGATCAAAACTGAGGACACTTTGGAAAAAATAATTAATTTGGTTTAGTGTATTGGGTTCAAGTTTTATGTGGAAATGTCATTAATAAACTAGAGAGATTTCTTCAGAGCTTGAAAAAGAATAGGGTTTGCTGGAAAGTGCTTGTGTAATAGACAGTTTGCAGATGTTTGGAGTGAATTATGTCAAAGCTTGATTTAGTGAAACTAATGTCCTATTCTTATTTGGAATCTTTATTCCTCTGTAGAAAGCACTGAAATTTGATTATCGTAAATAAAATTCTTGGAAATTTCATAAAGAAATCCAAGGGCCTATTTAAATTCACAAAATAATATTTGAAAATCCCTGTCACTTTAAGTAATATAATCAGTAAACTCAGGGGTGGGAGTCATGCTTTCTAATCTAATTTTTGATTTTATAATCAAAATGTACCATCCCTGTAGTGCTTAAGAGAACCAACTCACTACCCCTAAGGAAAAACAAAAGTCTAATATAGCAGAGTTAGCTTATAAATTATTTACCAATTAAATCCCATGATGTATTAATAACATTTGCTATTACATATTAAAATTTTAGAAATTACTTTTTAAAATAAAATATGTTAATTGTATACTTCAAAAGGTTGCATTTTAAAATATTGATATGTATTTCCTTACTGCTGTTATATATCTAAACTACTACTAAAAACATTTTAATTCAAAGTAGAAAAATAGATACTATGGTATGCAAAAATTCAACTTTACGTATTAACTGAAATACTGCTGTCCATCATCTGTTGCATAAATTATAACAGTTATCAAAGGAATAGTTACTGTCTTTGGACTTATTAATTAAATGCTTTTGATAATTTATAACTGTTCTATATGCTAGGTTGTATTGGCAGATCAAAGGAAATGTGTTGTGAGCCGTAAGGAAGAGATACTGTCTTTGTTTTTGTTCTCCAAAATGTCCTGCAAATTTTTCCTCTTTTTTGTTCAATGTCATAGAAATGTCATCACCAGCTTTCTAATTATTTAGACATAGAAACCTCAACATCACTTTTGGCTCTCCCCTTACCATCTACATGTTATTGTTATTATTGTTTTGCTGTTGTTGTTGTTGTTTTGAGACAGGGTCTCACTTGCTCTATCATCCAAGCTGCAGTGCAGCGGCACAATCACAGCGCACTGTAACCTTGAACTCCTGGGCTCAAGCTATTCTCTCGCCTCAGCCGCCAGAGTAGCTGGGACTACAAGTGTGCATCAACATACCTGCCTATTTTTTGTTTTTTTTTTTTTCATATAGACAAGATCTCACTGTATTGCTCCAGGCCAGTCTTGAACTTTTGGACTCCATCGATCATCCCACCTTGGCCTCCCAGAGTACTGGGATTACAGGTGTGAGCTATTGTCCCCAACCCTTCAATATGTTTTTGATTGCTAGCAAACATTACATCTAATTCATCAGCAATGTAAAAATAATCTTATATAATTAACCTAACCCAACCATTTCTCATGGTTCTCCACTGTAACCACTATCATGTAAGCCATCATTATCTCTAGCATGAATTATTTTAATAGTCTCATAACTGGTCTCCCTACTTCCTTCTGTGCATTTCTACAGGCCATTCTTTGTTCAGTTACCACAAAAATCCTTTAAAAAATATATCTAGGCCAGGTGCAGTGGCTCATGCCTATAATCTTAGCACTTTGGGAGGTCGAGGACAGAGGATCCCTTGAACCCAGGAATTTGAGATCAGGCTGGGCAACATAGTGAGGCCTCCAGTCATTACAAAAATTAAAAGTCTAGGTGAGCATGGTGGCACGTGCCTGTAATCCTAGCTATTCAGGAGGCTGAGGTGGGAGGATTTCGTGAATCCAGGGGTTCGAGATTGCAATAAACTATAATCACACCACCGCACTCCAGCCTGGGTGACAAAGGGAGACCTGTCTCAGAAAAATATGTGTGTGTGTGTGTGTGTGTGTGTGTATGTATATATAAAATATATTGATACTGTACCTCCAGTTTTCCAGTGGCTTCCCATCTCACTCAGAATAATAAGTTGATGTCCTTACTTTGGACTGTCAGTTGCTGTGTGATCTGGTCTCCTGCCACCGCCCTAACTTCATGACCTTCTCTTGACCCTCCTACACACCCTGCTGTAACCACACTGGCCTCCTTGCTGTTCTTCAATTATACTTGAAAGCCACTGTCTCATAACTTTTGCTTTTATGCCTGGAATTTACTTCAATAGCCATGTGACTCCATCATTTTCTTCTTTCAGGTCTCTACTCAAAATAGCCTCATCATGGACTAACCTAACCCCTACATGGTGTTTTGTTGTTATTGTTTTTTGGTTAATAACATGTATCACCACCTGATAGATATTCAGCTGATTAATTCTTTAATGCATATATTTTCCTAATTAGAATGCAAGTTGCATGTGTATAAGGTATTTTTTTTCTGTATTGTTACTATAGTATATCCCACTTCTAAAACTGAGACGTGTGCCAATGAGTAAATAATTGAATGAATTTTCTACTTTCTTGCATCATCTATTTTTTGAAGAAAAACACATATTAAATTAAAGTATCCAAAAGAAAAAAATTATAAGGAAAAGTCTTCAATACCAAGAACCAAAATGCTTTATTAAATATATCAATATCAAGTATATTTACCTTTTAGATATTATCATGAAAGATATGTTCTTAGCATGTATTTTTATCATCAATTTTTATTTTTCAACATAATATAATATTAAGAATGATGTTAAAATGCTCATGTTTTTAAAATATATACTTTTTAAATTATTATTTCAACTACAGTGTTTTTCTCAAATATCCTCTTTCATTTTTCTTTTCCATTGTTTTACTAAGTAATGGAGAAATAAAAAGGCATATTCAAGTACATATTGAATGTATTTCAATACATTCAAAGATAAAGCTGTTGTTATTGGAGAAGAATTTTTGGTTAATAAGCTACGTCATTGTGTAATAACTTTTCATTTTCATCAGTTGATATACAAAAGACCAAGTTTGGTTTCCAAAGGATAGATCATGAGTATCAGGTTTTGAGAATGTGGGCTGTACAAAAGTTGAAGGTAAAGTTGGTGCAAAACTGGAGCAATAGAACTGACTGATTCAGTCATTTCATAGAGCTAAGTTAATAAAATAAGAATTTCTTTAAGGTGTATAACAATAAATTAGATTCCTCCACCGCCGGACAGACTGAGTCATCAGATTCCCAACAGACCACAAATCAGAGTTTTTAGCAAGAAACTTAGGTACTCCTGCTGTATGATAACTGAGATTTTAAGAAACACATAATACATGAGGAAAAAGAAAACATGATAATTTATACATTTGGGGTTCCTGGCTGTCTAAGCGCATTATTTATATTCCATGTCTTTGGCATTTCAAGCTTATTGACATGATTCAAAGTTTTATTTCTGCTTCATCATTGAACTGAAACTGCATTCAAAGACCTCCACTTCCTCACCTTTACCTCCTTTATCTTCTTGCAATGAGGACCATGAAAAATGTTTTGCCTTTATACATATTTTTGGAGAGTATAGATAATAGGAATTTGTCCAGCACTGGCTTCTTTAGCCTCAGGTTACTCGGTAATAACTTATAACTATTCTTTCCATTAGTGTGTCAGTTTCTTTCCCTCCCAAGGAAAAGACTACAATGGGGATTGCAGAGGAGGACATGTTTTCTTTGAAGCTGAAACACCTACAGCAGTTAAAATATGGGTAAAATCTTTCCTCGGCAGGATTGAAATACTATTTCAAGTTTAATGCTAAATAAAGGTTCTCTGTAACTGGAAGTTTTAGTATAATTAGTTATAGCACAACTTCTGCAATATTATAATAAAAGTGTTATTTTTCAAGGCAGAAAAAATCAGAGTTGTTCCTCTGGATATTACATACTTAGTTAATATTTCATCAGTTATGTTGTATGCATTTTCTTTCTTCTTTTTTTTTTGGTATTCTTTTACTTAAAAATAAAATCTTACAAAACCAGTTCATATATTTCAGAAATAAAAAACTGAATTTAGAATACTCCTTAGAATAGAATGTTAAATTTTAAATTATACTAATTACAAGAAAACTTAAATCGACTAGGAAACCAATTTATTTGTTGAACATTATCAGATATTTATAATTACTGCTTGAGGCTGTATAATTTAATTGATGATATATTCTAGGCCAAATGAGTTAAAAAATATATTAAAATCTGTCAGTAACCATATACTGTATGCCTATGGATGTTATTTTTGTATGTGCTCAGTAGCAAAGTCCTTGGAAAATTTACGCCTTTGACAATAATTAACACAATCAAAGAAAGATCAATTAGATGAAAGAAACACACAATAAGAACAGATATATGAAATTTTAAATATCAGTGATTTAAAAAGTGCTAGTGACAAATTTTATTTGCAAGACAATAGAACCACCCTCCTTTAATTGGTTTATGAAAAGAAAGTTTATTTTCTTTTTAAAGTGAAAAGTCCAATCATTATTATGAAAATTATTCTAAAATTGGTCTAAGATTAGAAACAACACTATTAATTCACTCTTTGCTTTTGATCAGTTTACAAATGACAGGACTTCAACTCCCTCCCACAGTCTGTTGCCTTATGTTTGGGAGAGCCAGTCAGTAGTGGGTGGTGGTAAGACAGGCCATTCTGTTAAGGGAGAGGTAGAGAAAAGAGTGAAAGAAAGACTCCCTTATCATTCTATTCCCATTTTCATCTTGTCTTAATCATAACAGCTATTTAGTTTTTCTGAGAGCATCAGTATTAACTCATAGTAGTACTGTAGTACTATCTCAAAAGATATTCCCAACACTTCTAGAGCAAATGTGATTGCTTTAATTTTTTTACCCACTCTGCGAAGAAAATTAGGCTTAAGTTTTTTTAATGAAATTAACTCCCTAATGCAAACTCATCTGTATGTAATTACAAAAATTATTTTACTCTTTTATTTTCTCAATGATTTATAATTCTTTTTTGCTATTTTCTTATCAGTTTTGCATTTCATTTAATATTGGATCTTTCAAAAGAATCAACCAGTAACTTTTGGAGAAAATTTTATGAAAAAAATGCTCAGGTCTGTTAATACACTTTGGTTCTTCTATCATGTCGTCACTCATTGTTTTGATCAGATATATGGATAATAGACTTGAGACAAGTTGGTATGTTAGACTGTCAATGAATTCAAGTAAAGGAAAACATTTAATCTCAATATTTACATTTCATCCAGCATCATAAAGCTAGATAATATTGCAAATCTATCAATTAAATGGGTCTTAAAATTACATGTATTAAAATTGGACAAGAAACAGTGATACCCAACCTTTTTGGCATCAGGGACCAGATTCATGGAAGACAATTTTCCCATGGATGGGCGGGGCGTGGGGTTGAGGCCTGCAGCTCAGTTGATGATGCCAGCAATAGGGAGCAGCTGTAAATACAGAAGAAGTTTCACTTACCTCCTATTGTGAGGTCCCCATCCCCTTTCTAAGTTCCATGATAATTTTTTCACAAATGGGAGGCGGTAGCAGAGCTCTGTGGCCCAGTCCCTAACAGTACTGGTCTGCCACCCAGAGGTTGGGGACAGCAATGTTAAAAGATCACTAATCTCTTACCACAGTGACAAAAATGGTTCTTGTTCTCATGCATTTAACTTATCTTTGAATATTCACATAAAAGAAAAACTGAAAAGTCATCTAGTTTAAACCCATTCTCTTATAAGTATGTTATTTAAGGAGCACAGAGATTAAATGTATTACCCACTGGTAGACAGCTATAGCCTAACCTGAAAATAAAACAAAAATCCCACTATCATAGACCAGTAGTTTATTGCTTATTTCATAATTTATGGATATGTAGTACCCTAAGCCCAAATCAGCTATATTGTCTTTTGTTATCCTATTATTGTTTTGAATACTGGCTTGATACACAATAATATGCAAACCTTATGAAACTAAGAAGATAACAAACAGATACATGTTGAAAGAGTTAGATAAAAAGCGTCAGGAAGATAATCATCCTTCAGGGTTTTATTTACTAAATAATCCTGCTATTTGTTGATTTTATTATAATTAAAATGAAATGATAAGTATTACTTCCTTAGTTTTAATTTTAACATTTCAAGGTCAAGACTACTTTCAACTTCAGAGTATTTTAAAAGTAATATAAACTTTTTGTGTCAGTACAAATAACAAAATTTATTAACATATATGTGAATACAAATTTACTGTCCAAAATCTTGTCTGTTCCGTGACTCAATGATCAATATAATACGTTAATTTTGTGCCTATTTCTATATAGCCAACACTTCAGTGAGCAACTGTAGGGAAAAAACTGATGGTCCCTGTCTGGAAAGCTATAAAAAGTGGATCAGGGAGAGAAGACTTTCATTGAGATACCATTTTAGAAAATATATAGAGCAGTGTATAATGAAACAATAATCACAGTAACTCAGAATGAAGTATCATAAACACTTTGAAAAAGGAGGAAAAATTCAACAATTCAGTTATATTGCATATATATTTATTATTCTTAATCAATTTGCTCCAACCTTCTCCTTCCAATATATTTTCTAATCCACAAGTTATAATACAATAGATTTCAACTTAAAAACCATAAGAGAAAGCTCCATATGGAAGGAAGATCAAATTTTTTGGCATGGCATATAAAGGATCACCGTCTGTCTTTTGGAAAACTAAAATAAGCTATACTCTTTTTCACATTGTATGTTACTGCTATACTGAATGGCTCGAAGTTTTATGAATGTGCCAAATTATTCACAGTCTCCCTGTAATGCTCTTGCTTCAACCATTCCATATTTTCCCCTCCATCCTTATATACACCTCCCTCACTTCATGACTTCTGCAATTATAATTTTCAAGAAATTTATTTACTCTCTTTGCTACACACCGATAAAATAGGTAACTTCTGTGTGCCTTCACTGTACCAATGTATGTTTCTATCACAGTGTCTGTGATACTGATTGACATTCTATGCGTAACCCATGAATGAGAAGGAAGAAAAACACAGTCCCTAATATATGAAAACTAATCTTATGTTTACAACTAACTGTTAATGTTATTAAAAACTGATCTTGTGCTCACAGCTAAACCATTTTATTCTCCTGTTGGCTAATCAATTAGAAAAAAAAACCCCAATAGATAAAAAAGCAGCAAATTCAAACCTGGTTCTTTGAAAAGATCAATAAAATTGAATTGGCTGGGAGGAAAAGATGATAAACTAAGTAACTGGAAATAAGCAGAGTCTGTAAAACTAAAGATAAAATGAACTGAACATAAACACTATAATTGACAAAGCTGTTTCCCATCAGAATATGGCTTAACAATTCCAGTATTGCTATATGTGTATACTGGAACTTAAATAGGTCAATGAATATAAGATGTTGGGAACCAGGTTTCTCACTGCTGAAGTGAAGTACACAAACAGAGAAGGCTAAAATGATCCATGAGGTAGTAGTGCATTAGATTCAGAGACATCAGTATTAACTCATGTTTGACTTAATACAAGTATACATGGTTACATAATAATATATTTATGAATATGTATATGTGTGTGTATACACACACACACACACACACACATGGGTTAGTATATACATATTTTTTAGTGTCTGTGTTAGTATGTCCAGGCTCTATAACAAAATACCATAAACTGAGTAGCTTATAAATAACAGAAATTTATTTCTCACTGTTCCGACGACTGGGAAGTCCAAGGTCAAGGTGTTGGGATATTCGGTGTCTGGTTAGGGCTTTGTGGTTCATGGACTGCAGAACCAGAGAATGAATGGCTGTGGTGCTCACAGGGTCAGATGGGGAAGGGAGCTCTCTGGGGTTCCTTTTATAAGAGACTATTTCCATTTATGATGGCTCTGTCCTCAAGACCTAATCACTCCCAAAAGGATCCACCTCCTAATATCATCTCCTTGGTGATTCGATTTCAACATATGAAGTTTGGAGGGATACAAACATTCAGACTATAATTTGAGGTGAGGAGTCTGATAAAAATAATACCTAAAGCAACAAGCACTCCTAGTACCAGGATCTTGGTTTCCAATACCATTATCTCTTAAAAAAATACAGAGCTCCTTAGAGCAATGGCTGATTCTAGTACTGGGGTAGGGAATATACATGAGCCTAGAAGATCTTGTAGCACCCAAAATTTTAAAAAAATGTTAAAAAAAATTACTCACCAAATGAAGAAGGTATGCCAAAGGGAAAAAGGAATTAAACAAAATAACATTCAATAGTCAAACTTGGGCAAATTTTAGTGACAAAATAAAACAAGTAGTATTGGATTTTGACCCAATATACCAAATAAATATTCATGAGTTCATACTGATATAAAGAAACTATTTAATAAATAATCTGGAAAAATAAAGGAATCTCCCATGCAGAAGAATTCCAAATAATGTAAGCATATGTTCCATCCTTTAGGGCCATCAGTAATTCATTTTTTCAGAGTAAAGTATGGAGAAAGAGAGAAAAAAACATGAATAGCTACAGTGCAGGTATCTGACAAACACTACCTCAGCCAGGTCATCAAAATTAACACAAACAATTATAAGAAATATTGATAGTATACACATTTGATATTGTGTAATGTAAATGACAGTTTACCTATATAGCTTTTCTCCCCAAAACAAATTCCCAAGTCTAATCATGAGAAAAACATCATGCAAATACTTCTTGAGGGACATTCAACAAAATGCTTGCTCATGATTCGTTAAAATAGTTAAGGTTATTGAAACAAGGAAAGGTGGAAAACTGTCACACCAACAACTAAATGTAATGGAATATCCTGGGTGGGATCCTGGAACACAAGAAAGACAGCAGAGAAAAACTAAGGGAAATCTAAATAGGCTGTGTACTTTAATTAATAATAATGTATCAATAATGGTTCATTAATTGCGAAAGTATACCGTATAGTACCGTAGGATGTTTACAACAGGGGAAACTAGGGGTCACAGAAATCTCTGTATCCTTTTTGCAATGTTTCTGTAAATCTGAACTGCTATAAAAATACTTTACAACGTCAGCATCATTAATTCTTTTGTTATTTGTGTCAAATCAACTGATACAGCCATTAAAACCATACTTTAATTCTGTCACAATGTTTTTAATTTCTAGTATTTCTTTCGATTTTTTTTTAGAGTTTCTATTTGTCTATTTACACTGCCCATCCTTTTCCTATTACTTCTTTTAATATATGAATTAGAGTCATATTCAACTCCTTGTATGACTCCTTCTGTGTCAAATCTGAAACTAGTTCTAATACTTAGACTGTTTCTTCATATCGTGTTTTTTTTGTTTGTTTTTTTTTTTTTTGCCTTTTGGCTGTCTCGTAATTTTTGCTTAAAGCTGGACATGTAGAATCAGGTAATAAGAAATAAAGCAAATCATTCTTTAGTATGTGTATATGTGTAATATATGTTAATATGGATAGAAGTTAAGCTGTGCTTCATGTTTTTGTAGCTATAGCTGCCCAAGGCTTCATATTATTTTGGTGCCCTCCTGTTTTTCTTTCGCTCATGACTTTGAACTTCCTTAATTACATCTATACAAAGAATCTGTGATTCACAGATTGGTGAATCTTTTATATTGGGGACCTGGTGTGGTGGCAGGGTAGAGAGGAATGGGATGTTCTTTAATCTTATGATTGAATTCTCGTCTTTCAAGTGGATCTGTGTCTCTGAATTATGACCTTCCTATGTATTTCTTCAATGTTCTAGCGATTTGTCTCCTGCCTTCAACTTTCTTTTCAGCATTTTCAGTCCATTCTCATAAAATTCCATCCCCTTTGACTATGTTTTGTTTACTTACTTTTTAAAAATTTTGACAAGAAGCCTGGATGGATTTGGATCAAAAGAAATTTCATTCCTCCTATTGGGAAGTTTGGACCAATATTTTCATTTGTTGGTTTGTTTTTCAGGAATTTTTTCAAAAGAATTTATTTAACTTTATTGCGGTAAAATTGAAAATAAAATTCTATATATTTAAGGTTTACTATTTCATATTTTGATAGACATATACATTGTAAAATAATGACCACCATTAGGCTAATTAACATATACATTACTTCACATGATTACTATATCTTTTGTTTTCTTTGTTTTGTTTTGTGGTGAGAACACTTAAGATCTATCTTAGCAAATTTAAAGTAAACAAGATAGTATTTTTGACTATATTGACATTGCTCCATATTGGATCTCCAGAACTTACTCATTATATGTAACAGAATCTCTAGTATTTTAACACATTTTCTATCCCTTTCTTTCCTGTTCTCCTCTAAAATTCCAATTTCATATATCACATTGTTTGGTATTTTTCCTCCAGTTTCTGTGACTCTATTTTTATCAATTTTCTTTTTCATCTGTTTTTCAGGTTGGATAATTTTTATTGATGTGTCTTAATATTTATTAATTATTTCTTCGGACAAATTCTCTTGAGCCTATCTAGTGAAGTTTTTATTTCAGTTATTGAATTTTTAAACTCTAGAATTTCCATTATTAATAGTCTTCATTTTTTCTCTAGAAATTTTGTATTTATTAACACAAACAGCGTGTCTTTTCTTAATAATGCTGTTATTAATGTTTTTCTTAATGTTTAAACATATTTATAATAACTACTTTGAAGATTTTCTTTATTAAATACAAAATACAGAAATGCTGAAGACAGTTTCTATTAATTATCTGCCTATTTATGTGAGCATGGGTCACAGATTTTTGGTTTGTTCTTCTATGCCCAGTAATTTTTGGTTGAAAACTGGGCAGTTTATATAATAATAAAATGTAGTGACTCTGATGTATTCATCTGATTTTTTTTTCTTGTACAAATTTAACTTCCTTGGACCCAGCTGTAATCCTTATTTCATTTACAGTGTGCAACAACTTATGTCTACACTCTGTTCTTATGGCCTCTACTGTTGTATTTTTAGCCTGGCCACCTGGTGGTTTTCTTAATTCAGTGTAATAGGCTGACTCATACTTATTTTGGGAGTTTTTGTGTTTTTTATGCTCTTTGATGAAGAGTTCAGATTAGGCTGATCTATGAAAAATGAGGTAGGCTAAATTAAAATAGTGTCTTCTGTAAAAAGATTGATTGTTTTTTTTTCTGCCAGGATATCACATGTGCTAACACTCTTAGCCTAATTTAGCACTCTTCTACATTCGCTACGTGCTGCAGGTCCAAAATTCAAAATTCATCATGCTACTTGAAGCACCAATTCTCATTTTACTTCTAGGTTAACTCTGCTCTTTTGCTTGTGCCTATAGCTTTCTACTCTGTCTGCAACACAAACACTTATATTCCATCAAGACAGTGTGCATGTATGTGTGTGCATGTGCATGTGTGTGTGTATAAAATAAGATATATCTATGTATACAAAATAAGTATTCTTATAAAATAAATATTTTACATATAAAAGAATGTATTGTGTATATATAAACACACACATCTAGAAGTATACATATATATATACTTTTAACTTGGAGATAATTATAAATTCACCAGCAGTTGTAATAACACAGAGAAACCCCATGTACCTTTGCCAAGTTTCCCCCAAATACCATCTTGCAAAATTATAGTATTAGGTCATTAAACATGAAATATCTGATTTTGAATCAAAAGTTTATTTTATTATATCTCAAACAAGAAGCAGCACAATTAATCAAAGTATGTACCTACACTATTGACACAGTTTTGCCAATTTAATGGTAGCTTGCTTATGCCAGCAGCAAAGAAGTCTGGAGAGGCAGTGGTGATGAAATTATGAAAGGTATTTTCCACAACTTGTTGAGAATTGAATATTTTTCCTTGCAAGAAGTGGTCCAAAGCCTGAAAGAAGTGGTAGTTGCTGCTAGGTCTGGTGAATACAGTGTATGACAGAGAGTTTCCAAATTCACCTTCTGTAGTTTGAGCAGCATTGTTTTTTTGTGACAGTGGTATTGCGAAAAGATTGGCCTGTCTCTGTTGACCAGTCTTGGCTGTTTGATCACAAGCATCCTAATCATTCCATCCAATTTATTGTAGTGAACATCTGCTATAATCGATTGACCAGGTTTCATGAAACTGTAGTGGATAATAGCAGCGCTGGACCACCAAACAGACACCATGAGTTTGGTTTTTTTTTTTTTTTTTGGTGAATATTTGGTTTTGGACTATGTTTTTGGCACTTCATCTTTATCCAACCATTTTGCTGAACACTTGTGATTGTCAAAAGAAATCCATTTTTATCACACCTAACAATACAGCATAGAAATGGTTTACTGTTATGTCATAGCAGCAAAGAAAAGTAAGCTTCAAGACAATTTCTCTTCTGATGCTTGTTTAATTCATGTGGTACCCATCTATCCAGCTTCTTTATCTTGCCCACTTGTTTCAAATGGTCCAAAATTGTTGGAATAGTAACGTCAAACCTTGCTGTTAATTCGTGTGTAGGTCGAGATGGATTCACTGCTACTACAGCTTTCAGCTCATCGATATCCACCTTGGTCTCAGATCAGCTATGTGGCTCATTTTCAAGATTAAAATTACCAGGATGGAACTTCTCAAGTCATCAACATACTGTGTGTTCATTAGCCACCTCCTTCCCAAACACTTCATCCGTATTTTGAGCTATCTGCACTGTACTCATTCCATGACAGAACTCACATTCAAAAATAACACAAATTTTTGCCTTATCCATGGCTTCAAAAAAATTGCTATAAAAAAATTTGAAAGATAATCACAAGATAAAATGTGTGTTTGAAAAAATGAGGATGTATCTTCACAATAACAAAGAAAAAGAAGTGTCAAAGTAAAATGTCAGAGATATCAACTATCAAACTTAGTATTTAAGGAAATTAGACATTTCATACTTAATAACATAATACATTATCACAACCAAGATATTGGCATTAATACATTACATTGATCTTATTCATATTAATCCACTTTTAATGTAATTATTTGTTTGAGTTTGCATATGTATTTAATTCTATGCAATTTTATCACGTATGTAGGCTCCTGTAAGCACTAAAATCAGAATACAGAGGAGTTCCATAACCACAAAGATAGAGTTGTTCTTTCATAACCACAATTTTCCCCTCCCCATTGCTGACCATTTGAAACTCTAATCTGTTTTTGATTTCTGTGATTGATCATTTCAAGAATGTTATATAAATGGGATCATACAGTATGCAACTTTTTGAGATGACATTTTACACAGCATTATTCCCTTGTGATTCATCCAAATTGTTGCATATATCAAAAGTTTGTTCCTTTTTGTTGCTGAGTAGTATCCCGTGATGTGAATCTCTTACCTTCAGTTTGCTCATTTACCCACTGAAGAATTCTGGGTTGTTTCACAGATTGGCTATTATGAATGAAACTGCTGGAACATGTATGTACGAGTTTTTGTGTGAGCATAATTTTTTTCCTCAGTAGGATGAATGTCCACAAGTGCAATTGCTTGGTGATAAGATAGTTGCATATTTAGTGTTAAAAGGAACTGCCAAACATGTTTTCCAGAAGGGATTTACCATTTTGTGTTCTTATGGACAATGTCTACATGACAGTTTCTGCATGACTTAGTTTCTCCTCATCCTTTCTGACCTTTGGTATTGTGACTATGTTTTCAAGTTTTAGTGATTCTGGTATGTGTACAATGATATCTTAGTTTTAATTGGCATTTCTCTAATGGTTAATGATGTTAAATATCCTTTCTTGTGCTTATTTGCCATCTGTGTCTCCTCTTCAATGAAATCTCTTTGCATCTTTTGACCATTTTCTAACTGAATTCTTTAAGGTTTTTGTTTGTTTTACTATTGAATTTTGAGCGATTTTTATATGTTCTAGATACTAGACCCTTGTTGAACAGGTGATGTATAACTATTTTTTTTTCCATTCTGTAGCTTGTATTTTCAAACTCCTAACAGGACCTAATGCAGAGGAAAATGTTTTAATTTGATGAGGTTCAATTTATCATTATTTTTTTTTGAATTGTGCTTTTGTTATCAACTCCAAAATTCTTTGCAAAGCCCTAAATCATGAAGATTTTTTTCTAAAAGTTTTATAGTTGTATATTTTACATTTATGTTTATGACTTATTTGAGTTAATATGTATACATGGTGGGACGTCCAGATCAAAATTCATTTTTTGCCTATGGATGACCAGTTGCTTCAGCATTGCTTTTTGAAAAAGGCCAGGATAATGTTTTTGTATTAATTTGCGACAGTTCATATAAATATGAACTATACAAATATACAGTTACTCTTTCTTGAGCCAGCTATTTGTAGAATTTCTGTGGGACAGTCTTGGAAGGAGGGAAGATGATAGGAACTAAAAGCCCCTCTCTGTCTGTCCTGCCACTGACACAAATTGCTTTCCTTTTGTGCAGCTCACCCATAAAACTGTTTATACTTCACCTTGTTTCCTTTATCGGACCTAACTGCATATGCCTTGTTCATTTCAGTATCCACATCTACTGTTGTGAACAAGATATACAATTTTTTACTTCATGATGAGGCTCTCTTCTTTATAAATTGTGTTTTTGCTAGTACTTTATGAGCTGTGATGCTAGACCTCCCACCACTTCCTACATTTATTCTCTTCACTTTTTTCTGTACAGACTCTGCTGATCTGAGATGCTTTGATAAACATAATACACATTCCACATTATGAGAATTAAATATGGGTTTAGCTTCCTTGGAAATGAGTGTTTTGTTTTTCCTTTAATTCTCTCTGTGACAGTTATAATTTACAGAAGGAAAGGGAGAAAAATTCTGACTCATTCAGCAATGCTCAAAACTGAATCCACTATTCTTAAATTTATTATTTGGAAACATCTTCTTCTGAAATTATTTCCTCCCTGAAATTTTTAACACCATTTTCTACTGTTCTGTCTCCTTTATTGGTGGCTCTTCCATTTTAACTATTTCAAATTTCCTTTCAAATATTGAGAAATCCATGATTTTATCCTGGTTCCTAAGGAACAAACTTAGTAGCTTCTTCCAGCCTCAAAAAAAAAAAGTGACTTGAAATAAATTAATATTCTCTTATCCGTGTAAAGTTGGGATGACCTAATAAAGATGATGTTAATTTTTTTTATTTTTGATAAATAATATGTTTGCCATACATATAGGATAGAATTAGCATTTTTCCAGTATTAAAAGGTTGTATAATGGCTTTTAATTAGGGTTCATTTTATGTTTTTCTCATCATTAGATAGTAGTTATGTGTTTTGGGGATGAGGACCACATAAGTAAATATTTTATTATCATGTATCATGGGTAAATACTATCAGCATGACTTATTACTGTTAATGTTAACCTTGATTACCTGGCTAAGGTAGTGATTGTCAGTTTTACTTACTGAAAAGATACTATTTTTTCTCTCTTCCACATTGTTCTCTTTGAACAGAAGTCACTATGTGCAGCCCATACATAAGAGGTGAGGAGTTATGTTTGATCTCCTTGAAGGTTGGAGTAGCTACATAAATAACCTAGATTCTACATGAAGATTTGTCTCATCTTCAGTTTATTTATTTATTCAATAATTTATTTATATAAATATGAAATTCTGGATATTTATTTTATACATTGGGTTATAGAGAAGATAGATTTTTAGCCTCCTAACACATGGTAAATATGTTCTAAGAATTTTTACAAATTACGATTTTTAAAATATTTTATAGGTATTACTGCCATGGAAAAATTTCATTTTTAAATTCACATGTAGCTGAATATAACAATAACAATAAATTACAAATTAAACTCATAATTAGGAAATTTAGAATAAAAGTAGAATATTAAGAGCCAGATCTTCCACCATGTTCTTTTCTATAGACTTCATTATCCAAGGGCTACAAGGAAGAACTAAGGATTCATGTGCTAGATATAAGTCTCTTGTTTCTATGTCACTCCTTATTCTCTACTGCTATGATATTAAACTTGGTCAGACAGTAATGGAAGAAATAGAAAAACAACCAAATAATTTTGTCAGGGCAAGAGGGTGAACCAATACATGGGTTCTTGTTTCTCATTTCCAGGAAGTAATTTTAGGAAATTCAAGTGCATTATTAGGCTATTTATGCAGAATATGTCTAGACAGATTAAACAGTGAACTCTTTCTATCTCATGTCATATGCATCATATTAATGGGATTAGGAATTTCCTGCAAATTCTAGAGTGGGTGCCTATGAGCACCAGTAGAGTGAAAAGGACTACATTCAAGCTGAAAGGGCCACATAGACAGACAGAGATCATTGCCTTTCCATGTTATATAAGGTAAGTATCCAAAGGGACAATTAAACTAGAAACCTTTCAGTAGATCTGTGAAGAAAACCCAATGAATAGATGAAGGAAACTAGAAGTTAGGTCACAGGTAAGGACAGTCAGGCATATCTGGTGCAATATCCTGAGGCAGAGAAGACATTTAAGACCTTAGATAAAAGCTATAGCTGAAGGAAAAGAAGAAAATAAGTTGGGAAGAAACCAGAAAGAATGTACATTTATATCAAAGCCAATCATTATGTAGTAGAATATTTGTTAATGAAAATGACTTAGTAACAATAAGGTAACAACATTAAAGTTTCTTTTCATCAACAAGATTAAGAAATATGATCAATTTGATCAAAAATATCAAGAATATCAAAATATCATAATTTGAATATATCTTATGAACTGGGATTTTCTTACTTGAAGTTAGATGACTACAAACCACTGGATCCTCTAAGGGTAAATAATATATCTACCAAATGAAGGAATGGGTCAGGTGACATTAATCTTAGAGATTAAATTGTTTTGAGGGACCCATGGCTCTACCCATAGCCAATGACTAATGCTAAAAATCACTCTTACCTACTTTCATGTGTGACCTTCAGTAAAATTACTGTGTCTGTGAACTAAAATTCTCACTGAATTACTGTACCACATGGGAATTTTTTTTACCTGACATCACTCAACAAAGCGTGACAAAAAGGAAATTATATTAAGGAATCCATGTGACCTAGGGGAATTATCATAGACCTACATTAGCTAGATTGATGAATGTCGCTAGGAGATGTAAGTATATTAGGCCAACAGGGTGACAGCAAGGCTCTTCCTTTTGGGTACTATGGGAAGTGAAGACTCTTGTTCAAAAAAATAGATGAAAGAAAGGTCTAGCCCTTTCTTTATGGGATGCCATGGTTTCCACAAAATATTCAGCAAAACGTGCAAAAAAGAGGTAACTAGAAACAATAAACACCAAGAGTTCAGGCCATCTAAAAGTTAGTAATAAAGTCTTGCTTCAGAGGGTGCCTTTACAATAATAATATTTTCCTGGCAGGTGGCAACTGGTAGTAATAAAGTGGACATGTGATCGATATTCAATTGTGAGAAAACCTGGATGTCCTTTGAGATATTTTAAGATGGGTACCCTAAGAGATGACAAGAATTTCTTGTAATTCTGTAGGAAATGAGGATCTACTTTGTAATGAGAGGTAGACAGGTTTAAATCTGCATATTACTCATACAATACTCTTTCAACATATGCAACTTTAACAGAATCAATAAATTTTAGTTACTTGCCTTCACCTCAAAACTCTTTATTGAAATTTTTTTCTAGCAACCAGCCAATCTTATCATTCTGAAGATATTAAAGCTATAAAGAGAGAGTTTGGAAAAGGACATGAATCATGAGACTCTAATAAAACAACTTTATAGGCTAACAATTTTACAAATTAAACAGATATTTACTAAATGTAAGATTCCAAGTTATCTTTTATTAAACTATATAATTATCACTCTAATAATCTTCTTTCTCTTAGGCTATACTTTATCTGCTCTTGCATCTTTTTATTTCTTATTTTTATTACTAATGTGAGCAAAAATACGGAGTTTTCTGAACATAATAATAATGGAAAATGTATTCTTCTAAAAATATAAAAATATTTATTGTACCCTTACTGTGTGATAGGCATATAACAATAGATACAATGAAATACATACATCCACAAACACACACACACTCTCTCTCTCTAAATAGATTTTAAAGAAATAGAAATAGCAAAAAATCAATATTAATGTCTTTTTTTACCATAAGATATTTTATAGAGTCAGTGCTACTCTAAATCAATCACTCAGGTCACATCTATACACAAATGCCAAATGAAATTACTCTTACAGATATGTTTACAAATGGCAAGAGGAACATTTCTATTACTATTGGTTATCAAGGTACTTTCCTTTAACAGTGTTTTTGAAATATCTGACTAATGTATTCCAACAGATGAAGTACCTTTTTACAGGTACTCTCAAGTCTTGCTTTTTAAAACTGATTGACGCCAATCTGAAGTCAGATGGTTAACTCCGGGAACAAGAGTCATTTATTTAGAGTATGAATATGATGCATAGTGAGCCAGGAATTCTAAGAAATCAAGGGGATGGTAATGGCTTAAGAAGAAACCAAATGTTCTGTTTAGAACAACATTAACATTTTGGAACTCAACATTTTTTATTGCTCAGCTCTAGCTATTAATTATCAATTTATTGAAATTGAAAAAAAAAATTCTATCTCCAGTAAAGTTTAAACTATGGATCTGTTAAATTAGGCATCTTCTTGAGTGCAATTTGTTTTTAAGGAATCCCTGAATTATTCCCCTTCCCAATTTCCCTTACCAGTGTACATCCAATGTCTGCCTTTTTTTCTACTATATGTCAATTATTTTATGTACTGTAAAGGGAATTTTCAGAACCAAAAACCAAATGGCCCCTCCCCAAATATGCTAAAATAATCATGAGAAAGTGGCAGAGACAGAGAAAACTCATCAGGAAGTATTTTTTGTATATGAACTTCTGTGTTGAAATAGGAAATGGAATGGAACTATGTTTTTTTTTTTGAATGGCAGCCACTCCCAGTTGTCATGTTCAATTACCCAAACTCTTCTGAATTTATGAGTGAACATGTGACACAATTCCAAGAAATGCTATCTAACAGAAAATGTCTGGGAAAGTATTTTACTTCAAGGTGAAAACAGTGGCAGAAGGGAAGAATTTACTCACTGTTACCTCTTTACCCTTTTCTGCCTTGCTAATACACATGGAAACTAGAGTTGTGGCAATGTTCTTGCTGCCCCACTGCTGAAATCCTGACTGATCGGTGCTTAGAATTGTAATATTAGTCTCCATAACCCCAAACAATATCATCATCACAACAGTAAACTTTTCTGTTCATCTTCACATCCTGCATTTTGAAGAAAAAAAAGCCCCAGTGGGAAAAAGTCAACCATAAATATAGGCTCTCTTCATTGCAATTTCCTGCTCTCTGAGACTGCGGCCTCTTAAACATAGAATACCCCAGAAAAATATACTATCTTTAAAAAACCGATGTTTGTATATTATACATATTTAACTGTTATTCTTAAAAGGTGGATTGGTCTGATATCAGCTACATCAGTTCCACTATGATAACACAAAGAATATCTCAAAAAAATATTATTCAACCATATATACTCTTGAACCTTGCGTTATTTCATTAAACTTACTTGAGGAATATGGTTTTAAGAGATACATAATGTCTAATTGTGTGAATGTACAATAAGCATTTGATCTTTTTCATTTTGTTGAAAATTTTTGATTTTCCTTCTTTTGGTATAATTATAATTAAAGTTGTAATAAATGTAATTTTTCCCATCCTGTTAGTTGTCTATTTGCTCTGATGATAGTTTCTTTGGGTGTATAGAAGCTTTTTAATTTCATCAGGTCCCATTTATTTATTTTGTTGCTGCTGCGATTGCCTTTGTGGTCTACTTCATAAGTTTTTGCCTAGGCAAATGTCTATAAGAGTTTTTCCAACATTTTCTTCTAGAATTCTTATGGTTTAATGTCTTAAGTGTGCTATCTACCATGAGTTTATTTTTGTGAGAAATGAAAGGTGCAGATCCTGTTTGAATCTTCTACATGTGGCTATCCAAATTTCCCAATACCATTTGTTGAATAGGGATTTTTTTCTCCATTGTTATGTTTTTATTTGCTTTGTCAAAGATCAGTTAGCTATATGAGGATGGTTTTATATCTGGGTTCTTAGTTCTGAACCATTGGTCTATGTCTCTGTTTTTGTTCCAGTACCATGCTGTTTTGGTTACAACAGCCTTGCAGTATAGCTTGAAGTCTGGTAAATTGATGCCTCCCAATTTGTCCTTTTGCTTAAAGTGTCTTTGGCTATATGGAGTCCTTTGGTTCCATATGAAATATAGAATTATTTTTCCTAGATCTGTTAAAAATGATATTGGTATTTTAATAGGCATTGCATTAAATGTGTAGAAGTTAGAGAATTGTTTATACTACTCCCATTGACTGCATTCTGGCTTAGACCCGGGATCTAAACCAAACAGAAAACTTTGTCAATTTTCTTTGATATTTTGTTTGTGATTTATAAAATCACCATAGAATGACTCTTACACTCATATATCAATATTATTTCCTCTACATCAAGTAAAAGTTTAATTCAAAGAAAATTTTGCCTACCTGGATATTTGTGCGTGTGTGTTTGTGTGTGTGAGTGTGTGTGTGTTCTGTTTAGAAAATGGGCCTAGGAACAGAAATGGCTAAATGCATTTGATGACAGTAAAGTATTCTTGACAATTTATGTGTTCTAATGCAAGTACAAATCAGAAAGAGTGACTCAATTTATGGTGATAAAATAATTCTGAATTTCATAGGGAACCAGAGAAGACCCTGTATAGCAGAAACAATCTTAAGCAAAAGAAACAAATTGGGAGGCATCAATTTACCAGACTACAAGCTATATTATAAGGCTATAATAACTAAAACAGCATGATACTGGCAGAAGAACAGAGACATAGACCAATGGAACAGAACTAAGAACCCAAATATAAAACCATCCTCATATTGCCATCTGATCTTTGAAAAAGCAGACAAAACATACACTAGGGAAAAGAATCCTGATTCAATAAATGGTGCTGGGAAAATTGGAAAGCCACATGTAGAAGACTGAAACAAGATCTGCACCTCTTACCACTCACAAAAATCAACTCATGATGGTTAACAGACTTAAACCTAAGACATGAAACCATAAGAATTCTGGAAGAATATGTTGAAAAAAACTCTTACAGACATTGGCCTAGGCAAAGAATTTATGAGGAAGACCCCAAAGGCAATCACAACAACAAAAATAAATAAATGGGACCTGATCAAATTATAAAGCTTCTGCACAGCCCAGAAAACTATCATTAGAACAAACAGATAACCTACAGAATGGGAGAAAATATTTGCATGCTATACATCCAATAAAGGGCTGATAACTTGAATCTATGTAGAACTCAAGAAAATCAACAAGGAAAAAATCAAACAACTCCATCAAAAAGTGAGCAAAGGACATGAACAGAAACTTCAAAAACAGACAGAATAATAGCCAAGAAAAATATGAAAAAATGCTCAACATCTCTAATCATCAGGAAAATGCAAATCAAAACCACAAGGAGATATCACTTAATTTCAGTGAAAATGGCTTTTATCAAAAAGTCCCAAAACAAGAAATGTTGGCATGGATGCAGAGAGATAGGAACACTCATACACTGCTGGTGGGACTGCAAACTAGTATAACCACTATGGAAATTAATATGAAGATACTTCAATGAACTCAAGTAGAACTACCATTTGATCCAGCAATTCCACTACTGGGTGTTCACCCAATGGAAAAAAGAACATTCTATTAAAAAGAAAATCTGCACTTGGATGTTCATAGCCTCACAATTTACAATTGCAAAGATGTGGAAACAACCCAAGCGTCCATCAATACATGAGTGGATTAATAAAATGTGGTATATGTATACCATGGAGTACTATTCAGCCACAGAAAACAATGATGAACTAACACATCTTGTATTATCCTGGGTGGAGCTGGAACCCATTCTTCTAAGCGAAGTATCACAAGAATGGAAAAACAAGCACCACATGTACTCACCATTAAATTGGTACTAATTCATCAACACTTATGTGCACAGAGGGAAGTAATATTCATAAGTATTGGGTGGGTGGGAGGGAGGGAGAAGGGGATGGGTAAATTCACACTTAATGAGTACAGTGCATGATATCTGGAGGTTGGGCACACTTGTAGCTTCTACTTGGGTGGTGCAAAGGCAATATATGTGACCAAAACTTTCGTACCACCATAATATTCTGAAATAATAAAAAAGAATATTTAAAAAATAAAAAAATGAAAAATAAAAAATAAAACAAGCAAAGAGAATGAATCTAGAGTCAAATTTCAATACATCTATAATACAAATAAGTATGAGACCCTGAAACACTCATTAATCTATAGTAGTTGAATGTGCAGTACACACAGATGAATGGAACGATGCTTATCCATAACTGTCTGCCCTTTTGTTCATACAGGAGTTTAGTCAACACCCACAGGGCTGTGCATGGGCATGGCATGTGCACTGTCTCTTTATAAACATCTATCATAGACTGAGCTCACCTCATTCTAGAACAAGTAACTTAGATAAAACAAACAAATAAATAGTATTGCAGAACAAAGGAAAGGGGTGGTCATTATGGATATATTAGTAAGAATAGAAGAGAAGTAATTTATTGTCTGGGAAAATAAAATAAATATTTTTGAAATATTTTCTGTCTTCTAAGGAATGTAAAACAATATCATCTCTATGAAATGAAATCAAAAAGTCAGAAAAAATTAAGGTAAGATAAAAACAATAAGGTGACATGAAAAGGCAAGGAAATTATAGAAATAACTCAAAGAAAATAAGACTGAAATAGTAAAATTAAAATCAGACCAGGAGTCAATCAAAGAAGGCATTTATTCTGTGGGAAATCAAATCAATGATGTGGACAGCAAAGTTGAAAAATTCCTCCAAAATAAAGAAGAAAAGAATCATTTTTGAATATGGTGATAAAAAATATATAGTCAACAGATTAGAACAAAATTAAATGGCAAGCTATTTTTAAAGTGAGAAAAATAATTGCAATCAGAAAAAAAGTGCATAAAAAGTAAAACATTTGTATTAATTGCTTCTCATTACCTGATCCTCGTATATTTCCAAGCTACCACCCCCCCATGAATCTTCCACAACAGAAATCGTCAGTCTTTTAAAAGTTATATGACATAATATTTGACACTGAAAATTCAAAACATTTCCATTCCTAGTAAGTAAAATATAAATAATATTTGAATAAGTAACTCCTTCTCACATAAGACATTTTAAAATCTATAAACTATGACTATATATGATGTTTAAAATTTGTGTACAATACTTAATGTTTTGGAGTGCTGGCTGTGGGATGATGTTTTTTAGTATATATAATTACATATTAATAAATAGCATTACATTCTGAAGTATAGGAAACTTTTATAAAAATACATACAAAATAAAAGATATTATTAGGTGTTTCTATATAGTCACTGAACAAGGAGCTGTTGAATG
The DNA here is from genome assembly GCA_963575035.1 of Avahi laniger. Classification (NCBI taxonomy): domain Eukaryota; kingdom Metazoa; phylum Chordata; class Mammalia; order Primates; family Indriidae; genus Avahi; species Avahi laniger. The sequence continues at coordinate 1,608 of CAUYSK010035027.1, read as the reverse complement.
TTAAAACTGCTATTATACCAATAAGGGTAAATTCAAGACTTTAATAAAGCTCCAGTTAAAAAATATATTTATAGTTATATTAAGAATCATTTAGAGGGTACCAATGTATAAAATTATTCTCATCATTACCAAAAACACAGTAAACTATTTACAATTTCTAATAATCAGGGAGATCCAACAGATCCTCCTTTTTCAAACTGGATGTGATACGGTACAATTTTTAGCAGAAACATAAAATATTTCACAAAAATAAACAAAGAATCATTTTGTGTACTAAGAGAAAATTAAATTACTTTAGCAAATTGAATAATAGTTTTTATATTATCAAATAAAACCCTTAATTCTTCCTCTTTTTATAATTCAGATATATGGATGATAATAATTTATCAGGGAACAATTTTAACACACAAACTATAAGTGAATAAAACGATTATTTTGGAGATTAATTTTTAGTATATTTGTGTATCAATCTAAAGCAATCCTAATTAAGATTGATTATCCTTTTTAGGTTAACACTTTTTATAAGATAAAACTACATGAATATTTAAAACTTATATGTATACCATTTGGTATTTTTTGTGTAAGGTATTATTTTCAGCATTACTATTCAACCACTTAAAAAAAAGGCAAAATATCAAATTCAGTGAGTGAGTCTTCTTCTTTCAGACATTTTGCTGTGTTTGTACATTACAAAAATCCTATTGTATCTCTCTCCCATTTTTCATGAGAAGACAGTCATAGAATAAACACTGTGGGGTTATACAGTTTGTAAATGGTAAAATTAATTTCATATTACCAGAAAGTTTGAATATTTGTAATTTCCTTCCTAGAGTGACAAAACATGATTTAGTTTACCTCTTTTTTTTATTATTATTATTCCAAGGTATTGTGAGGGTACAAACATTCTAGTTACACTTTATGTCTTTGCCTCACCCAAATGCAGGTTAAAGGCGCGCCTTTCCCTCCCTTTAGTGCTCCCCGTGTCCTTTAGTTGTAGATTTGTCCCCCGATCCCCCTAATCCCTGGAGAGTATTTCTGCCATGTGATCACCCTAGTATTGATCAGTTAGTACCAATTTGATGACGAGTACAAATGGATCCCGTTCTTCTGCTCTTGTGATGCCTCATTTTGGATGATGGATCTAAGTTTAGTCCAGGAAAGTATAAGAGGTACTAGATCATCGTCATTTCTTATGATTGAATAATATTCCACTGTAAACATATACCAAATTTTAGTAATCCACTCATGGATTGACGGGCACTTGGGTTGTTTCCACATTCTTGCAATAGTGAATTGTGCTGCCATGAACATTCGAGCTAAAATGAAGTATAATTAATTTGTCATTCATTAGTTGTAAAAAAGTAAGTATCTGCTGTGAAATGCTAAGATTTTCAAGAGTATGACTTGTGATTTCGAGAGAAATTATATGTTTAAATAAAACAGGATGAGAAAATAATCTTATTAAGGGAATATGGTATTTTCTCTCTGGTAAAGCTCTTCATTTACATATTGACTATAATAATGATAGTCAACAGATAACTGAATTTAATGATGTCTTAGTATGTTGGTGAGCAATGATTTACAACACATGCTTGTCTTAAGTCAATT
>CAUYSK010035025.1:0-12293 GCA_963575035.1 Avahi laniger | reverse complement strand
TTCTAATTTTAGTAGAGATGGGGTCTGGCTCTTGCTCAGGCTGGTTTCGAACTCCTGAGCTCAAACAATCCACCCGCCTCGGCCTCCCAGAGAGCTAGGATTACAGGTGTGAGCCACCGCACCCGGCCTGAAGTGATTTTTTTAAAGCAAAAATCAGATCATGTGACTTCCCTGTTTAAGATCCATTAATGGCTTCCCATTGCACTTAAAATTGAATCTCCTTTCCATAGCTTACACATCTGAGCTCACTTTCCGTAGCTAGGGAAATTGAAATAATTGTGGCTTTAACTAGAATATAAGCTCCATGAGGGCATGGATTTTTATCTGCTTTGTTCACTACTGTTTTCTCAGTGTTTTGAACAATATGTACATAGAATAGAATTTAATAAATATATTTTGAATAAATAAACACATTTAGATTATATGGGGCCCCCAAAGCCTTTCTTCTTTCCTCTTTTAGAGGAGCATATTATAGCTCAGTATTTTCTGTATTACATAGAAAGTCCAGGAAAGGCTTCTAGTGCAGTATCTCTTTCATTTTCCCTTCTTTCCTTCTCTGCATATTCCCCTCCTACTCTTCCCTGTTTTATTCTTCTGACCCGAGGATATGTTCGGGTCATTAGGAGAAGATAGGTTAGTAAGTAGGGCAAGAAACAAATTGAAAAGGAATCTTGAGAATAGTACCACCAGCATTTTAAAAATAAGCATTTTACTGTAAAAGTCTTGTCACGTATACAGAAATGGTAGATAATGTAATGAATCCTCATCTCCTCATCACCTAGTTGCAATTTCATGACCATTCTCTGAACAGTCAGCATTTAATTCGGATATTGCCTATGGTAAAAGAGTGCCTAGTTTATACAGGATTATATCACAAATATATCTTACCCTGGGCATTGTTGCTATTTTGTAAACCAAATTGTTGAGGACAGAATAAGAAATATTTTTAAGGGTATTAGAAAGGTTCTGAAATGTCTTTTCTGATTTATTTTTGTGAATGTCTGAAATTTCACTATTAGTTCAACTATAAATCTGTAAATTGTGAATAAGCCCGAGAAGGGAAGGACATGAAGCCCATTAGCAGTTATTTATATCTTAGTGTAAATTGGTTGATTAGAAGCATGGTTGGCTGGTAAGTAACCAAGAGCAGGCTTTGATGGAAGGTATAAAATCATGGGGACTTAAGGTGGGAAAGGCCAAATAAGGACAAGAAATGGTGTTCAAGAGGGTAGAAACTGCTGCTTTGCTACTTTCTAGCATTGCCTAGAGGTGATCATGGCCTCAAAGCCTGTAGAATGCATTGGTCCTTATTCCGCTTTGGTGGTGCTCCTCAAGCAGTTACCTGGGTTCCCTTGGGCTGGCTCCCTAGGGCCTTATGTAAAGCTGTCCAGATGATGCCTCCAGCTAACTCTGCTGCTTGTTTATTTTTAGGTATCTTGCAATATATTCAGAACTCTCCCTCCTAGTGACAGTAATGAATTTGATCCAGAAGAAGATGAACCTACCCTTGAGGCATCATGGCCACACTTACAGGTACTTCGAACTACCATTTGTTATAAAAGAAAGCTCCATTAACTCATTAGCTGATTAGCATGGGAATTCCTGTGAAGGCCTTTATTCACCAAGAAATCAAATTAGAGTACATTAATGGAAAGCTGGAGAGTGCTTTTTATGTTTTTTACTCTCAATAATCAGGATGCCAAAAGAATAAAATAATAGGTGTCTGCGTAATGCTTTAGCGTGGGCCTCCTATGTTGCAGGTACAGGCAGCAATTCTTATTTTGTTAGAGCCTCTCTATGACCCTGCCCACTGGAGCCTCAAACGAGAACAGAACCATTTTCACATTGTTATTAGTTGAATGTGATTAGGTCACAGAGTACATATCTCATTTTTAGCAGTAGGTACCCTGGGGACTTTGTATGTCTGTCTTCATGATAACCACTAATGCGTTTCTTTAATGTAGAAGGACAAAAACAAACTACAGTAACTATTCCTTTCACAGTGTTGTAAAGGAAGAGCAACAGCTGAGAGAAAGCTTGGGTGAAAGCCAATTTTGTTCTCTTGCACTGAGAAGGGCGAGTTTTCCAATCATGCTCACGTGCCAGGACGGATCAGGGGCATCCCTGCTTCCTCTTCCGGCACTAGGCCCATCTGTGCAGTGTTTACTTACACATACTGGTCATTTTCCAGCTCCTTCTTTCCTGGTTGCCTTCTCTCTCTATGTCAACATTTCTGAAAAGACTGGAACAAGAAAATTTATGTATACTGAGCCTCAAAGCCATCCTTCCATTGAGTCAGAATGTCCTCAGAGGCTGGGTGACAAAAAGCAAGGAGGGAGGGATTGGAAGAAAAAACATATGACCTTGTATATCTTTACCCCAGGCAGAAGCCATAGCATTTTGGTAGAAGTATGTTCATGGTTACTAGTTGACTTTTTGAAGAGCAAAAAACTGTGCAGCGAAGATAAGGCCTAGAAATCTTCTAGAAGTTTATTTTTTTCCCCACTTCAGAATTTTTGTCATAAATTTGCAAGTTTGCCTGTCCTGCTTTGGCAACACAAGATTTCTACAGCTACACACAGGTGCTATTTCCCCTGGTTATATAGAGAGCTTTTGGGGGCTCTGTTTTCTTAACTCTTACTCAGGCATGTTATGCGTATATATTCCTGCTACCAATGCCAAGATTGAATAAATTAGTTAAAACACTAGTTGATTTACTATCTTAGATGTTTGATTTTTTTTCCTTAAGGTCTAGACGTATTTTCTGCAATCTAAGAAATTTGTAAAACTATCTGTGCTCTTTCCAGATTGTGACAAATTCTAAAAAAGAGTTACTCTTTTGAATGGGCATGTCTTATTCTTAATTCTTGGCACCATTTCATTGAATTACAATTTAGTCTGGAAGAAACTTAAAAACAAAAGAAAGATAATGTCCTCAGGAGAGAACCACATCCTATGGTGGAAAAGGCAAGGAGAAAGATGGCTTCAAAGGTTCAACTTATTTTCTTCTCTGCATCCCAAAGAAGAGACAATAGACCACTCTTGCCATTTGCAAGAACTTTTTCAATACTCTAAATCATGATCACCGTGGATAAACTTTCCCCTGAAGTACAAGAAAGTTTAACTCAATATTTCAGTGAATCCTTCTTATACTTAATGACTCTATAAAATACAGGTTGAAATTAATTTCTGAAGCTATTAAACTAAATTCTGCCACCAGAAAATTCTAGCTGACACAGTACTGCAGGAATATTAACCATCACGTTCATCTGAAACCCTAAAACCAAAGCAACAATGAGGAATGGTGATGAGATCTGTGCTCTTTTGGATATGAAGTCACAAACTGCATTATAGAACAGGCTCTTTCATCCGTGTTGACATCCTGTGCAAGCCTATAATCCCTTCTTGTCCCTTCTTTAGGTCAGGGGGAAATAGGACCGACTAATGCTGGATCAGGTGAAGGAAACCTACTTTTAAAATTCACACATCACTCTTCATTCATAGTGAACAGGCACACTTGCCTTCAGCGTCTGTTGTTTTGTGTACATCTTTCTGTAGGGTTCCTGACTTGTGTCAAGAATCCTGTGTTTCCTTTGTGTAATCTTACTACACAAATTAGTCACCTTCCCATTTTCACTGAGAGGTGGTTTTAGTACTGTCAAGAGTACTCATTGAACATGTAAGAATTGATTCTTGTTTATGTATTTTCTAAAATTAGGTCTGTCTTTTCAATAAAATACAATTCTATGGGACTCCCATTTTACAATTAAGGAATTGTTTTTAATGCATTACACTTGAGACTGAAAACAAGGAATGCTAAAGTCTTTTTACTCAGTTCCTTGGAGAATTCACTTGTGTGACCTTGAAAAGTAATGTCTTCCCAGTCCCCAGTTTTTCCCTGTAGAAATTTAAGAGAGATTTTTGATTCTGAGGTAAAATGTTTCCCTAAGTGCTGAGAACGTATATTTATACTTATTAATAAATGTGTCTGAAGTGTTTAAGCCAAACTATTTTAATCCATAACTGCTTTCAAGGGACCAGAGAGGAGAGAGCACTCTGCCAAGCCTGCTGGAAAGCCCTGCCGGCCCCCGAGTCGGGCCTGGAAGATGAGAACCTCTCCATTTTGTGGGAATCAAAAAGAGGGATAAAACCCACTTTGATGGGGTCATTTGAATAAGGCTGATATTCTATTTGTAAAACTGAGAGTTGAAAGATGAGTGTATTGAAGAAAGAACAATTCTATGAGGTGTTAGGACTCAGGCATTATTTTGACCGGAAGAATAACATAAAACTCAGCAGCACCCAGATCATTGGGAAAGAAATTTTTCTGATTTCAGAGTTTCAAAGAGAAAAACGTAGTTTTATAAAGAGGTAAAATGCTAATGTGAATACCTAATTGAAGTTTTAAATAGGGTCTGAAGCCACAAGTGAATATATAGGAAGCACTTAAGTCAGTGGTATCTGCGGGTGGGTAGCGAAACCCCGAGATCTTTCAGTGGCCTGCAAGGTCAGGGCTACTTTTATAATAGTGCTACATGTGTTATTTGCTCATTTCACCATGTTGACGTTTGTACTATTCGTCGTAAGACCAATGGTGGTTAAAGCTGCTGTTGCTTTAGCAGGAATCAAGGCCGTTGTGCCAAATTGGTCAAGTTGTCATTGTATTCTTTACTACTGCCACACACTTGCAATAAAAAAAAAAAAGCCAATTGAACTTGAAAGTCCTTAAAGAAGCAATACACATTATTAATTTTATTAAATTTTGACCCTGGAGCACAGATTTTAAAAAATATTCTGCAAGACAAAATGGAAAGTATTCACAAATCACTTCTGCATATGAAATATAACAGTTATCTTGTGGAAAGGCACTTATGTTATTGTTTTAATCTGTAGGCTAAACTAGCTGATTTTCATGAAACATTTTCATTAAACATTGAAGAAATCACTAACAAACTATGGTTATTCAGACTTGGGAATATGGTGAATTCTTTCTCTAAAACAAGAAAACCAATTGACAGTATTCGTTACCAGTGATAAAATTAGAGCATTCAAGCAAAATTTAAAATTAGAAATTTAGAAAATTTCTATCTGTTTTGTATCTGTCTGTCACCTTGAGCTGTATATAGCTTCCCAAAGCTTAAAGACTTTTTTTGGGTAAAATTGGAGATATTGAATAATATAAATTTTTTTTAAAGATACTTTATATGTAATATGCCAACATTTGAAAGTCTATATAACTCAGTGAACCAATATTTTCCAGTTGACAAATGAATAATATTAGTAGACTATGCATGGATAAAGATTTATTCAAAGTGCAAGACAAACTATTGGATTTTAGTGTAACAAAGTATGAAAAGTTCACTGAGATCATTTCAGATTCTGCATTATAACTAATCTTTAAGAAATGAAAATTTATTGAGTTTTGGTGTAGTATCAAAAAATATCCACAATTATGTGAAAAGATTAAAATACTCTCCCTTTTTCCAACTTTAGGTCTGTGTGAGGCTTGATTTTCTTTATATACATCAACTAAAACAATATATCACAACAGATTGAATACAGAAGCAGATAAGAGTCTGTCTTCCGTCAAGTCAGACATTAAAGAGATTTACAAAACTATAAACATTACCTCTCTTCTTAATTTTTTTGGAAAATAAAGTTATTTTTCACGAAAATATATTTTGTTAACATGTATTTTATTTTAAAATGAAATAATAAAACATTAAAAATTTTCTCAATTTTTATTTCTAATGTTTTGTATATATAGCTCATATAAACAAAAGCTTTTGGGGGTAGGGTTTTGTTAATTTTTAAGTGTAAAGGAGTGAGACCAAAATGTTAGCAAATGCTGTTTTAGGAATAGTGACGTTGATGCTATGTGTTAGTCACTATGCAGAGGACCTTATGTATATTATAACATTTAATTTTAGGGATTATTATCCCATAATAAAGTTGAAGGAACAATTTCAGAGAAATTAACTTACTGAATTTTATGCAGTTTGTAAGAGAAAGAACTAGGCTTCCAGCCCAGTGCCTTTCTCTTAAAAGTTCTGGTTTTTATATACTGTTGTGTTACAACAGGATCAAATGTAGCCTTTAATATTAATTTATTATGCAAAGAGAATAAACAGTGATCTCCCACTGTTTATCAGAACAGATATTTGAGGTTGCCTCTTTGTAGATGAGAATATTGAACCACACCACCATATATTACTTGGAGGAGTGTAAATTGCCATCAACTTTCTGAAAGGAAATTTGACAATGAGTATCGAAAATCCTGAATGTTTGGATATCTTTTGATGTAGCAATTCCACTTTTAGAAATATTTCCTTGTGAGATAATTGAACAAATGCACACTGATGTATGTTATATGATGCACACTATGGCATAATGACAGAGAAATAATTCAGAAATCACTTAAATGTCAAAGCATAGGACATTGATTACATTATGAATAATGGACGTATTCATTATAAATTATGTATAATGGACTGCTTAATAGCTACTAAGATATTGTTGATGTTAAATATGTCCATAATATATTGTTTAAATGGTAAAAGTAGTTTGTAAAACCATATAAGATATATTTATAGTACATTGGTATGTTGTAGAAGGAGGTATATACATCAAAATGTTAACAGTAGTTGTCTCTGAATGATGACTATGGTGGATTTTTATTTGCTTTGTTTGGTTGTATTTTCTAACTTCTAATTTTAAAAGTTAAAAAGCATAACAATAACTGAGCCACAAGAAAGTCTAGCATGATTTGTTGATTGATGTTAAATCAATTTTCTAATCCCTGTCAGTTTTAGTGTAGGCTTTTCATGGTTTTTAATACTATTTGCAGTGAATCATAATTTGAAATTAACTATGATCTGTTTGTTGCAGCTTGTATATGAATTTTTCATACGATTTTTGGAAAGCCAAGAATTCCAACCCAGCATTGCCAAAAAATACATAGATCAAAAATTTGTATTACAGGTAAGCATATTCTGGTGGGTGTGGGCATTTGTTATTCAGTTAATACTTTATCTCATTTTCTGTTGATGTTTGTTAAAAAAAAAATTTGCAGTGACAGTGACATTGCCTTACAAACAAATAAATATACCTAAGTTAATTTCCATTACTGCCCATTAAAAATAATAGGTATATCTTTAATTTATCTGTGGTAGAAATTAATTACATTTTAAATAGACAGGAATGCTAATGCCTAAGTCCTTGTGGTTTGCTTTCCTAAAGTTTAATTATGAAGGAATTTTATTCATGTAACCCTTGTTTGTGTGAATCTTTATGTAGCTTAAAAACTCATATTTCCATAAAGAACTATTGCATAGATGTGTTGAAACTGAGTGGTCAAGCTCAGACTGCAGAGCATAAATAACCTTTAATAAATAATCAAAGCCAGGGTATTGGTGAGCTTTCACTGCTAGGAAATGGCACAACTTACTAACCCTCTAGATTTCCCTAAAGGGATTAACTCTCACCCATCTATTTGGAACTTCTTAGGGAGCATATTTTTTGTGACTCCTCATTTTATACGTTGCAACCATAGATCACATCTTCCTTTTTACCAAGCCGTGGGTACTTCCATGATGTTTAATTTTTAGGTAACATGTCTTTGCTCCTCTTGTTGATATTCATCTTTAAAAATGGGTACTCGAGCCAAACTGGTGTATGGACTGTCATAGCTCCTTTCTGAATGATATATGAGCTACCTAAGGTAGAAAAGAATAAATATCTATCACCTAGTGAGCCAATAGCAGAATTTCAAATTTAAAACATTGATTTTTCAGGAAATTGATCTATTACGTTACCTGAATAAAGTCTGATAACCTTCATGACGGCCTGCCTCTTTTTGCTCCCTCCCTAATTAAATTAATAAATTTAGAATTTGGAACATGAAATTGAGCCATAGCCAATATTTTGACTGTTTTTAACACTCAAAACACAGGCGCTTCATAGGGCTTAACCCAGCTGAGTGCCAGCAGCAGGCTAGCTCCGGAGAGCTGAGGGCCATGGAGGCTCCCATACATCCCAGGTAATGTGGCTGAGTGGAATTAAACCCCAAGTTCAATGATCAACTCAGAGCTGGAAAGGAGCTTTGGTGCCTTGCCTGTAGGGCTCATTAGCACTCGTACACCCTATTCCCCCTAGGCCCATGAAGCAGATCATTGAGCTATGCTCTACTGCACATTTAGAGTACTTTGGTAACGCACTGGTGAATCGTAGCTCACTTCCTTAACATGGGAGATGCTGGAAAAGTGAGGTTTGAGACAGAGAGAAGGTAAAAAGGTGGATACATGGATCACTGGGCAAATAGGTAGATTAATACAGATCCTTATACCAAAGAAACAAAGTTCATTTCAGAATAATGAAAGTTTGTGTAATAGATCCTCATTTTGTATCGGAAAGCTGTTGCATTTATATAACACTGTATAGTTGTCAGAGTACCTTTATGTACATTATTTAATTTGATTTATACAAGAATTTTGTATAGTAAGCATGGCTAAGTTTTTATGCCCATTTCATAGATAGATAAACTGAGGTCTGGAAAGATTATCTAGTTTATTCAAGCATATTTCCTGTTCTGGTTTTCTGTGCGTTATGCCGTGATGCCCCCTTGGGATTTCCCTCACTGTAACTTGGAATGACTTCAAGGAAGGAGTAGCCCTCATGTCTCAACACTAATGAAATAATAGAGTTCTCATATTTATGGTGAATTAACATGCCTGAGAGGATCAGATAGTGATTCTCCATTAGAGCCTGTGTTTAGCCGACACGGAATCAGCAAATCCTATGATCTAACTATGCAGCCAGGGCTTTTCTTACACAAAAAGCACACAGAGCCCAGCCCAGTGTGCTGTCCATGGTAGATGGTACTGAAGATAAAACTCGTAAGACTGAAACATCAGAGAAACCCAGATTTGGAAAGGACGTTTTGGGTTGTATATTCTGGTTCTTTACCCAGAGAATCGGTCTCCTTTGAGACCCTTTTTTTAGTGAAGAAAAGCCACATGGGCAGCTTATTTCATTTTTGTTAAGAAGTTCCTTTTTGTGTTGAGTCTCCCCACACTTGTACCCTTTGGCCTTATTCTCCCCAGAATAGTCTCTTAGTATCACTAGCCCAGATGTAATCTTTCAGGTCTTAGAACACAGCTTTTGTTTTTACCCTTTGGCTCTTTTTCTCTAGAATAGCAGTTGCAGCTCAAAAGCTCATAGGCTCATTCATAGGTGTCAGACAATAGAATGTAGACTGGCTCTTACTAAAGAGGTCTTTGTCTTCTCCTCTTAATTCAGTTATTGCTGGACTTTTCTTCCCCTCACCCTCCTCCAAGAGAAACAGAAATCCAGATTTTTATATGAAATTTTCTGATATTACTAAAATCCCACTGAAGATGAATTAAGCCTGTTTGCCTTCTGGATCTGGCTTGCCAGCTGTCAGTATGCATTCTCTGCTGCAGACTGAGTCCTTAGTTCTCACAACCTTTTCTCATCTGTTAGTTTTTGAAGCCTTCAAGATCGTCTGGATGTATCCATTTGTCTTCAAGTATGACATCTACATCTGAACACAGTGCCCTAAGCCTGGGCAGCCCAATGCAGCTTAGAGTTGGGTTTATCATTCCCTTGTCTGCACTCTAGGTTTCTTGAACGGAAAGTCTCATTACCATTTCTTGCTATAGTATGACGTTGCCAACCTATCTTAAGCTTGAGATTGTAGCTGACTTCTGATTGAGCTTTATTCATGTTCCTGTAAAGCCATGTTTTCCTTTTTTTTTTTTTCTCTTAAGAGATGATGTCTTGCTGTGTTGCCCAGGCAGACCTCATCCCTTGCAGTATCTGGGACTATAGGCATGTACCATTGCACTTGGCCTCCTTGTTCTTGTTTGTTATGTAGTTTATTTTTTTATGTAAGTTGGATTTGGCATATATTTCTGTGGAATATGATTTCTCCCCAGTTTGTGGAGATCTTTCTGGATCATTATTCTGTTATCTGCTTTGTTCACCGTGTCTTCCATCTTTATGAGATCTGTAATTATTGGCCTCATCTAAGTCATAGATTAAAATTATTCAACTAGCCAGGGCTGAGGGAGAGGCCTGGGACATGCCTTTAGAAATTCCCTGATTTTACACAGATTCATTAATCAGTAATATTTGAATTCTATCCTTGAACCAGTTAGAAATTTACTAGTATATTATCATCCTTTCTGCAATTCTTAATTTTGTTCATAAAGAAAGCATAGTGACTTTGTTAGATGCTATAGGAAAAGCTGGGACTTGTGTTTACTGCATTCCGCTCATCTACAGGCCTTGTCACTTTGTCATAAAAAGGAATGCCATTCATCTGCCATATGGCATCAGTGAACTTCTAGAACTAGATAGTGAAGTCCATCTATATAGCTTACATTTTCAACTCCTTCCTCATTTTTACAACCTTTGCCTTTTTTACCTTCCATCCGTTGGATCTGTTGGTGAATTTCATTTCCAGACCAGGGCTCAGAGGACTCAATGCTCATATTTCACCCTGTTATCCCCCATCCCACCCCATCTCCCTCCTCTCCCCGCACCATACCTTAACTGTCTTGAGTTAGTGGGTCCTTCCCAGTTCTGCACTCTGTAGTCAGGTCTTTTTCACACCACTGTGCTTTTCCTTGCTTTTTAAAACCTCCACCTTTTGAAACAATTTAGAAATGTGTATGAAACTTATAATAACATTTGGCAAAGAAGGCTTGAATAAATGTAGAAACGTAACGTATTCCTAGATGAGAAGACTTGCTATCATAAAGATATTCATATAATCCCAAAATAAGTTGTGCATTTAGTGTAGTTCTAATTAAAATTCCAGTAGTTTTTATTTGAAGTTTTCAGAGTTCATGAAATAAATTTTTGAAAAACATGATTAATAATATGGTACTTTATTAGATAATGAAACATAGTATAAAGGTACATTAATTAAGGCAATGTGGAATTTAACAGGAAAATGGAACATAGTAGAGGTTTGAGTGGAGAAGACCCTTCTGAATATGCTATAAAACCTATAAGATGATGTGTCCATCAATCAATAAATAGGTATATACATATATACATAAAATTGGTATAATCATTCAGAAGAAGAAATCTGATAGTATTCTGTCAGCTTAAATATTGATCTAGCAATTCCATGAGAAATAATCAGATATATACACAAAGATATATGCACAAAGATATTGAATGTATCATTGTTAATAATTACTAGAAAATTGGAAAGAAAAGTTTCTCAGGAGGTAGTTGAATTGTAGACATTCATGTAGTGAAATATTCATCAGTTAGTAAAAAGCATTTGATAGAGCTACATATGATCTATTTTTAAGAGAAACATGCATTTTTATGGAACGGATTAATTTTTGAGCCAGCGTTATTTTAGGGAAAAGAAATGTTGGTATTTTTGTCTTAGTATGTTTGTGCTGCTATAACAGAATACCTAAGACTGGGTAATTTATAAAGAACAGAAATTTATTTCTCATATTTCTGGAGGCTGGGAAGTCCAAGATCAAGGCACTGGCATCTGGTAAGGGCCTTCTCACTGTGTCCTCACATGGCAGAACATGGAAAGACTAGCGAGTGAACCCACTCCAGAAAGCCTTTTTTGTAATGGTATCATTCAATTCATGAGAACAGAGCCCTCATGACCTAAACACCTCCCAAAGGCCTAACCTCCTAACACTGTTGCATTGGCCATTAAGTTTCCAACACATTAATTTTGGGGGACACATTGAGACTACAGGAACATGCATTAACAATTTTGGAAAGAGATATACCAAATTGTTATTAATTGTCTGGAAGGGCGTGATTATGTGATGATCTTTACTATTTTTTAAATATATCTCTATTCCTTGCATTTAAAAATAATAAACATGTGACAATAAGAATAGTAAAAAGATTTCAGCTTCAAGTGTAGTCTCATTTTATTGCCTTGCATTTTTCATAAACCTCAGCTGATTTTGTGCATTAGCCTTTCTAAGCCTATTTTTGTAGGATTGCACCATTCTTTTTTTTTTTGAGGCAGAGTCTCACTGTGTTGCCTGGGCTAGAGTGCCGTGGCGTCATCCTAGCTCACAGCAACCTCAAACTCTTGGGCTCAACCGATCCTCCTGCCTCAACCTCCCGAGTAGCTGGGACTACAGGCATGCACCACCATGCCTGGCTAATTTTTTCTATATATTTTTAGTTGTCCAATTAATTTCTTTCTAATTTTAGTAGAGACGGGGTCTGGCTCTTGCTCAGGCTGGTTTCGAACTCCTGAGCTCAAACAATCC
>CAUYSK010035019.1:0-12709 GCA_963575035.1 Avahi laniger | reverse complement strand
GACTAACACAGGCAGGAAACTTAATTAAAGGACCAATTTTTCTTAATTTTATTTTTAATTGACATGTAAGTGTACATATTTTGGGAGTACATAGTGATGTTTCGATACATATAATGTATGGTGATCAGATCAGGGTAATTAACATATCCATCATCCCTAACATTTATCATTTCTTTGTTTTGGGAACAGTCAATGAGAGAACCAACTTTAGACAGCTTGCCTTGGAAGGTGTGGTGTCCAGAAAAGGAGCATTTTGTTCAGAGACATTGTGTGGGCTAAATGGAGGGCAGATTGCTGAATCAGAGAGACAGCGAGGTGAGCTGTGGGGAAAGCGCCACGTGGAGGTTCAGGAGATCAAGATTTTGGTCTTTCCTTTCTCAGCTGCTAAATGACTGGGAAAGTCAATTTACCTTTCTGACCCTAAGTTTCCTCTTCTGAAAACAAAGGAGGTGGACCAGAGGTCACTAGTGTCTAGAATATCCAAAGAACTCTCAAAATGCAATAGTTAAATAAAAAAAAAAATTCAAAAATTAGAAAAAGGGCAAAAGACACATTTCACTGCAGAGGATATACAGATGTCAAATAAATACACAATAAGATGTTAAATGTCATTAACCATTACAAAAATGCAAAATAAAACTCCAATAAGATATCACTGTGAAACTATCAGAATGGCTAAAATTGTCTTTAAAAGTTAGCGACAACACCAAATGTTGGTAAGGGTGTGGAGAAACTGGATCACTTGCGTTTTGCTAGTGAAAATATAAAATGTCACAGCCACTCTGAAAGCAATTTGGCAATTTCTTTAGAAACTAAACATGTGCTTACCCTATGACCCAGCAAATACATTTTTAGGCATTTATCCCAGAGAAATGAAAACTGTTTTTTGTTTTGTTTTTTGGAGACAGAGTCTCACTCTGTTGTCCAGGCTAGAGTGCCGTGGCGTCAGCCTAGCTCACAGCAACCTCAGATTCCTGGGCTCAAGAGATCCTCCTGCCTTGGCCTCCTGAGTAGCTGGGACTACAGGTACACACCACCACACCCAGCTAATTTTTTTTATTTTACGTAGAGACAGGATCTCACTCTTGCTCAGGCTACTCTCGAACTCCTGACGTCAAGCGATCCTCCCGCCTCAGCCTCCCAGAGTGCTAGGATTACAGGCGTGAGACACTGTGCCTGGCCCGAAATGAAAACTTAGATTCACACAAAAAGCTGCATGTGAATTTTCATAGCAGATTTATTTGTAAGGACCAAAAACTGGAAACAACCCAAGTGTCCTACAATGAGTGAGTGGATGGCTAAACATACTGTGATACATCCATACCACGGAATACTACTATGCAGTAAAAGGAGAAAACTATTGATATATACAACTTATGTGGATCAAGAGGGTATCATGCTGAGTGAAAAAAGTCAATCTCAGGCCGGACACGGTGGCTCACACTTGTAATCCTAGCACTCTGGGAGGCCGAGACGGGTGGATTGCTCAAGGTCAGGAGTTGGAGACCAGTCTGAGCAAGAGCGAGACCTCGTCTCTACTAAAAATAGAAAGAAATTATTTGGACAACTAAAAATCTATATAGAAAAAATTAGCCAGGCATGGTGGCGCATGCCTGTAGTCCCAGCTGCTCGGGGGACTATCTCAAAATTGTATATACTATGTGACTCAATTGATACAGCATTTTAAAAATGATAAAATCATAGATGTGGAGATCAGATTATTGGCGGCCAGAGGTTGGGGGAGGTGAGGAAGAGAGGTGGCTGTGACTCTAAAAGGGTGACATGAGGGACCCTTCTAATGGAGCTGTTCTGTTTGATGGTGATGGTGGTCGCATGAATCGACACATGTGACAAAATTACATAGAACTAAATACACACACAATGGGTACATGTAAAATTGGTGAAATCTGAACAAGGTTGGTGGAATCTATCAATATCGATTTCCTGGTTCTGATATTGTGCTATAGTTATGCAAGCTGTTGCCAATTGGGAGAAACTGGGCAAAAGGTAGATGCATTATTTCTTAAAATTGCATGTGAATCTATGATTATCTCAAAATGAAAAGTTAAAAAAGAAAAAGAGACTATGGCATCAGAGGTGCCTTTAGAGTTGCAGATCATAAATCAGGAAAGTTTTCGTCACTTCCAACTCCAGTCTTGAGCATGTTAATTGTGAAGAGATTCATACGTCCTTCTGTGTATTCCTTCATTCAACAAATGCACAGGAATTACCTATTATGTTCCAGGCACCATGCAAGAGGCTGGGGATACAGCAATCAGCAGAACAGGCGTGATCCTTGTCCTCATGGAACTCACAGCATGGAGAGGAAGCCAGACATTAAAGAAATAATTACATAAATAATAAACTCATAATTACTACCGTGGTCTGTGTACAATGGGAGGTCTGACCATGTCTAGGGGGTTAGGGCATATTTCCCCAAGGAAGTGGGTTTTAAGATGAGGCCAAAGAAAGAACAAGAATTATTCAGGGGTGGAGGAGGAGATACCTCCAGGAGGAGGAAATAGACTGGAGCCTTAGAGCAAAGGGGTAATACAGGGGCCCCAAGCGCAGCTGACAAGACAGGCAGAAGCTGGATCACTTGGGGCCTCGCGGGCCAAGAGCAATGGGAAGATATGGAAGGGTTTTATGAAAAGGGAGAGGTGATTGCTGCTGGTACAAGAAATGTATGCTATTTTAGGACCTTTGTGATTACAATAGTAATTCAGCACTAGATTAGATTATCAGCAGAGCTTGGGAGAGCATTCTCTCCAAATAATTTGAGTTGACTGTTAAGGAAGATAAATAACCTCACATGGGAAAGTGTGCAGAAGAGAGCTGCAGGAGTTTGCAAATTAGGTCAGAGAGTGTGGGGTGGGGAGAGGTTGGACAAAGCAAGTATATCAGGCCTGATACCAGGCCTTTGAAGTAGGAAAGGAAAAGCAGATGGATTTGTTCCTTTTGTCCCAAGCTGAAAGTCTGTTTTGCAAGGCTAGAGGAGCATTCTCCTGTTCTTCTGAGGTTCACTGACATGCTGGGTGATAGGGCCATATTTCAAAGGGGTAGGAATGGTTATGACAGCCAGAAGAACATGTCCCTCAATCTTCTGCAAAGACTTTTTCAGAGACTTCTCCATTCACATTTGTGAATGATTATTTTCCTGGAACAACACCTGTATCCACTAGCTGGGCAACTTATGAGAAAAAGAAATGAGAAAGAAATTTCAACAAATTCTCAAGGGACTTTTTCCTTACTCTATGAAGTTTTCCTAATGTCAGGCTAACCACCCTTTGTTTCATTTCAAATTGCTATTACTTAAGAACAAATAGTTGCCATGCTGGAGGGGGGAAGTAAAATCCATTGGAACAGTGGTCAGTGGTGAAAATTTCCAAGTACAGTCTCAATTGTACTTGACTAATAATTATGTTAATAGTTGTTGAGTGCATACTAAGTACCATGCTACTGTATAGTTGGTGTTTTATACATGTAATTTCTAGAAAAGTATGAATGCAAATGTTTACTAAGTGATTAAACAGTACTTGCTAATCATCATTAGGTAACCAGAAACTGATAATGGAACTTATGAGCCTGGATCAATTAAGAAACGGGTGAAAGGAAGTCCTGCTAAATTAAAGAACCCTAACTGTGCACGTTTACCAGAGAATAAATCTGGCTGAAGGAAAATGGGCAATAATCCTCTAATTACCTGCATCGAGAGATCTCTAAATTGGCTTGAAACTCTGTAACGCTCAAGTACATCCTGGTTTTGGCCAGTTACTAATTGATTTGAAGGGATTATCAAGGAAAAGTCAAACAAATTAGCAGAGACATCTGAGTAAGCTCAGCTATTGTGTAAAAAAACAAGGAATCATTTTGATTGAGTTTGATGGGAACCCCCAAGGAAAAATCCTTTTATTTCATGTGACCAGATCTAGATTCTAAATGGCCTGCAGAAATTGTGACCTCAATGCCTGGGAGAGGATGCGTGTATATATATATATGAAAAAATAAATGTTGAAAATTGAAAATTCCATATCTAGTAGTATTTCAACCCAAGTCTTCAACCCTAATGTCTTATTTGGTCTTGTATTTGGTATTCCTCATAAGTGCCCCCTTCTCAAATTCTTTCTTTTGATTCACTGAGCCTGGGCTTAAAAGTTGAAGGATAAAAGTCTGAGAATCTTTTGAATGGCAAAGAAATCAACATATGGTAACCAGTAACATCCAGGATGTTGGATATTCTGTCAGTCTGGCTCCCTAAGCCAAGACCCCCCCATTGACCCATAGTTGGCATACAGTTTAAGGAAGAAAAAAATCTTTGTAGCTGCAACTCACTGAGAATTTAGGGTTGCTTGTTATTGCAGAAACATCTAGAGCATAGGGCCAGGCTCCCACTAGGAATTCAATAAGTGTTATACTTTGTTTTCTTGAATCAGGCACACAAAATTAAAACATTCATAATCCCTGGTTCATGAAACATTATCAATAGTAATCCATGCATGACTCTCTTTTATTTTATTTATTGTCTTGAATTTAATTATTTTTATAATGAGCATCTATGAGCCTGCCACCCAGCCCAAGAATGAGAACATTGTCAATAACTGCAACTCTGTGTGCTCTTTCTTTACCCCCACTGAGAATTTAAATTTTGTTTTTCTCAAAACCAGTTTATATGCACAAGCAATTTGTTGTTTTGGTTTTCTAACTTTATAAAAAGTATATTATACTGTCCATATTTTTCCTGGAACTTGCTTTTTTTTTTTTTACTCAATCTTATTCATCCAGTTTCTTATCCATAGCAGTAATTCATTAATTTTCTCTACTTTCTCTGCTGTATAATATTACATTGTATGACTATCCCAATATTTTAGCCATTCTCCTGTCAAGGCAAAATTAGATATCATTTGTTATTAAATTATTTGAAATATAAAAAATTAGAAAGTCTATCAAGATCAATGTTGGAATGATAAGCATCGATGGGATCTTTTATACATTGCTGGTAGGAATGTAAGTATAAGCATCATTTAAAACAATTTGGCATTATTTTCAAAGTTGAACATTGGTATACCTATAACAAATCTCAATAAATTTTGGATGAACAAATGAATGAATAATCACCCAGCAATTCAAGATACTTTCTCTCTCTCTTCATTTTTGTCCCAGAAAGTCTCCCAGAGACATTTCCATATTCATGGATTGTGATCCCTGGCCCACCATTTTCTGATGCCTTGCCATCATTTAAGTTGACTTCAATTTCCAAGTGAATGGTCCATCCAACGTGCTGGCCTTCTCTTAACATTACATCAGTTCTGATAACTAAATAAGCTAATAAATTTAAAGTGCTTATGGCATTGCCTGGCACAGAGTGCTATATAAATGTTTATTATTATTGTCTTTCCTGCAGATCTCTTATAGGAAAATGTGAATATGGTCTGGTACATAACTCAGATATTCCTGGTTTCTTGGCCAAATATTATATGTGTATATCCTTTCTATTTCTTTCATTTTTATTTTAGATGGAAATATTCATTTACCATTGTTTTGCAGATTTTCCCTTAGGAGTTCCCCCATAGTGAAAGATTAGACTGCAATGAGTTCTGGGTCTAGCCAAATCACCTATTATTCAAATAAATCACAACTCCCTTTGTCTTCCTTTGGGAGGATAATTTTGCTCAATTGTTGCCTGCCCACAGTGGTTACAACACCTAACAAATGTCCGAACTTTACCCACTGGAACCCTGCCTGTGTCTCCTTCAGTGAACCTCATCTCCCATTAGAGTTGACTTCATTAATTGTTTTGGACTCTTGCCTTAGTCATTTCTATTTCCCCTCTTCAATCACACAGTCACCTTGAAACTTACCAACCAATGCTTGAGACAACCCGTGCTGTTCATTGTCCTGTTCTTCCCTTCCCCAAACTATCCAAAATTTCTCTCCCACCTTGTATATCTGTCTCAGTCATCAAAGGCAGGTTCTGCCTTTGGTTTTATTATTGATTCCCTATCTATAGCTTTCAGAGAACTGTTAGAAACTTTCCTTTTGGTTCAGAATAAAACATGCACTAAGCATGGCTATTTGGGATTTCAAGCACATGCCATTGGCTCTGGAGTTCACCATCTATTTAGCAGTATCCCCCCAAGCCAGGAAGGACTTGGAGAGAGCTGGGATTTAATGAAGTGGTTACCATACTAGTCATGTGGACCACTGAGCACAGTATTTCATTTTTATCTCCACCAGACAGAGGTCATCAAAACAAGTCTACTCCCAGGGTCTGGCAGAGGATTGTGTACTGGGCAGCCACAGTATATTGTTTACAGGCTTCTGGGAAAGATCTTGGAATGGAACCTGGCGAACTCACAAAAAACACCTGGGGATTTGATTTGCTCCATCAGGAACTATGGCATGAACTGGTCTGGGTGAAGCAGAAGACAGAAAAGACAGGTGGTTGAATATGAGAAGTGGAAGGTCAGAATCAGATAACAAGGTTGTGGAAGGGTCACACACTAGACCATGCATGCCTGAGAATCATTGAATTTCAGAACTGAAAGTGACCTTAGAACCTGTCTAATTTGACCAGCTTGTTTTACAGGTAGGAAAACTCAGATCATAGAGATGAATGGATGTGTCCAAGGTCAGAGAACTGTCAGTTGGATGGAAAATCCTTTCCATGCAAAGGCGTTTTCTTTATACTTCATTTATTACAAGGGGAGAGGATAGAAAATAAACTAAATGGCTAAAAATAGGAGAGAAGTAAGAAAAACTTTTGGTTTATATCAAGCAGTTTATCGAAACATGGAAAAATGTTTGCTATGTTGAGGGTTAAAAATAAAGTGGAAATGTAATATAATAAGATCATAATAAAATAAAATTAACTAAAGATTAATGTTCCCTTGGCCAAAATACTGTCATTATTTCACCTTGGTTTTTAACCATTAATGGATGTTCTCTCTGGTGCAAGGCATTATAGGTATTTTTTTCCTTCTACTCTTCTGTATTTCCATTATAAGCCCATATTTCTTTCAGGATGATTAAAAAATATACAAAAATATATGCCTTTTGCATCTCCTTTAACCTTTACCAAACCCCACCCTCTGTTCCAGCACAACAGACAACCACTTAAGTTTTAGGGAATATTTGCTTTTTTAAAAAAAATTGATCATCATCTATTGTTTTATTTCTGATAACATAGCTAGAAAATTTGGAATATACAGAAAGACAGAAAGAAGAAACTAAAAGCTATTCAAAATTTCACCATCCCAAAATGACCTGTTTGAACATTTTTTGCATATTTCCTGCAGTGTTTTCATTAATTAATTTATTTTGCACACATGATACACACACGTAGCAGATTTTTTTTTTTATTTATTATTCCAGGGTATTGTGAGGGTACAAACATTCTAGTTACACTTTATGTCTTTGCCTCACCCAAATGCAGGTTAGAGGCATGCCCTTCCCTCCCTTTAGTGCTCCCCGTGTCCTTTAGTTGTAGATTTGCTCCCCTGTCTACGTAGCAGATTTTGATACAAAACTGAGATATTTTACATGCTATTCATATACATTGTAAACAATGTATATGAAAAAATTGTAAACAATTTTTCAGATCATTAAATGTTTTTCCACAGTACATTTAATGCCTGATTAATAATCATTTAGACTTACAATGATTTATAACCCCCGTATTTTTGGGCCGCCAATTAGGCGGTTTTCCATTTTCTTTTTTTTTTTTTTTTTTTTTTTTTGAGACAGAGTCTCACTCTCTTGCCTGGAGAGAGTGCCGTGGCGTCAGCCTAGCTCACAGCAACCTCAAACTCCTGGACTCAAGCAATCCTACTGTCTCAGCCTCCCAAGTGGCTGGGACTACAGGCATGTGCCACCATGCCCAGCTCATTTTTTCTATATATATTTTAGCTGTCCAATTAATTTCTTTCTATTTTTGGTAGAGATGGGGTCTCGCTCTTGCTCAGGCTGGTCTCGAACTCCTGAGCTCAGAACGATCCGCCCACCTCGGCCTCCCAGAGTGCTAGGATTACAGGCGTGAGCCACAGCGCTCGGCCGGTCATAAGGTTATATTTCACTAAATCTTTATAATAACTCTGCAAGGTAGGTAATGTTAGCATCCTCATTTTACAATGAGGAAGTTAAGGCTCAAAGAGGTTATGTGCTTGCTTGATAGCATATAGACGGTAAGGAATAAAACCAAGTCTTGAATCCTGGCCTCCCAGCCCCAATCTTTTCCTACTAGACCAGCCATCAAGGCTGG
Organism: Avahi laniger; assembly: GCA_963575035.1. NCBI lineage: Eukaryota > Metazoa > Chordata > Mammalia > Primates > Indriidae > Avahi > Avahi laniger. Next base: position 4,452 of record CAUYSK010035019.1, on the reverse strand, counting down.
GCGCCAGTTCCAGTGTTTTTGAGACAAGCACTAGTTGACTGGCCCGCAGAAAACAAGCCTTGGGGTCATCTTCCTTCAAGCACAGCCTGTGACACTGGGGATCGGTGAGCGAGGGGGAGAGGTGGAGATGTCATAGCATTCGCTTGCAGGGCCAGGATTCAAGACCAACCTCCCAGGAATCCTCCTCAGTTGGATCCTTTTTTACACATCTCATTTCTGAGGTTACATCTCTTTTCCAGCCTGGGAACAACCAAGGAAGAATGGAAAGCAAAGAAAAGCAGACATACCTATCATCTCTAGAATGTGTTGAAGGTATCATCAAAACGAGGAAGAAATTCACGAAAGTACACACAGAATGCCACATATATTTTTTTTTTTTTTAGATTAAAAACACTGTGTTTCAGAAGCAGAGAGTAGAATGGTGGTTACCAGGGGCTGGGGGTGGGGAAATGGGGAGATGTTGGTCAAAGGGTACAAAGTTTCAATATGCAGGGTGAACAAGTTCTGGAGACCTAATAATGAATAGCATGGTCACCAATAATATGCTAGTACATACTTGCAATTTGCTAAGAGAATAGATTTTAAATGTTCTCACCACAAAAAAAAGAACAGTAACTATGTGAGGTGATGGATATGTTAATTAGCAAGATTGCAGTAATCATTTCACAGTATGTACTTATACACAAACATCATGTTGCACACCTTAAATCTATACAATTTTTTTCTTCAATTATACCTCAATAAAGCTAGAAAATATATATTCAACCCTTTGTAATAGACTGAGAAATTACATAGCCATACCTGACTATGCATTCGGCAAAGCTTTTAAATATGTTTGTATTTTACTACTCACAAGAGCACCTCCGTGCATTTAAAATTATTCTTCAGTGTGGAGAAAACAAAACACTGTCCCACTGAGCACAAAGCTTAATTTTTTTTTGTCAGCCCAGTGTATTTTTGTTAGCAGCATTAACCACTGAAATGATTTCTTTAGCAGAGAATTTTCCAGTAAACCTCTCAGATCACTGCAAACTTCCTGTTCCCAACTGTGGTTCCTCTTCTCAGCCGCTCATTCCAGGCAGCAGGAGAGCTCGTAATCAGCAGAAAATTAACTCGGCAGGGTGTGCGCTGAAACGCATCCACTTCCCTGGGAAGGAAGTTTTCATTTTGTTTTGTTTTGCTTTTATGAAACATTGCTTTTTACTTGTGGTGTGCCTTTTGAAGTTAAAGATTATTTTTTTGAAGATAGAGGCTTTTTGGTTTAGCCCAGTTCTCAGCACCTGGACAATATTCAATACGCATTGTTGAATAGAAGGTTTAACATGTGCTTCTCTTTGATCAAATAAAGAACATGTTACGGGCCTTTTCATTCCAGCTGAGCTTATAGGAATAGGTGATCTTTGGAAATTAGGGAAATTACTTCTTAGTGACTGTGATCCAAGTTTAAATTCCGGGTCCTTGAGCATACATTTAAAACAAGGGCCTTTGACCCTTCATTAAGTACAAAATAAGCACATAGCTAACGTAAACTTCCTCTGAAATCGGTGGTTACCAGGCTTGGCTGCACAGTGCAATCACCTGGAGTGGGACGTCTGGTAGGATTTTTTGAAAATACTGCTGCCTGGATCTCAGTCCCAGAAATTTCTCATGTAATTGGTCTAATCTACAGCCTGGCCTTCAGGGTTTTTAAAGGCTTCCCAGGAGAGCCTAACGGATACCAAAGCTGAGTATTGTCTTAAATGAATGAACACATTTAATCAGCACTTACTGAGAACCAGGTACTGTGCTAGGTATCTGTTATCTCTTATTTTACTAATGTGGAAATTGGACTCATAGAAGTGATTTGCTTATCATCACAGAGCAGATAAGAGTTAAAATTGGAAAGAAACAAAACAAAACACAAAAACCCAACAGTCCTATGACCTCATATTCTTTTTGCCATTTGCATTGTATTAACATTAGTTAAAGGCTATGTTACTGACTGAAGAAGGCACGGCATTGACCCTTGAAAATGAAGGGACAATTAAATGAAGACTGACTCTGTTGAAGACCGGAAGGACAGTCCTTGGGATGGTATATGACGTAAGTTTTAAAATCTATATAAAAATAAAATCTGAGTGCAAAGCCTATTGGATATATGTCTACTTCTGCCATATTTTATTTTTCAAAACCAGCAATGTCTTCCATTGAACTAGAATTTGTAGATTAATTTCAAGAAGGGCTCCAGCCAGTCACAATGGCATGTGCCTGTAGTCCCAGCTACTCGGGAGGCTGAGACAGGAGGATTACTTCAGCCCAAGAGTTCGAGGCTATAGTGTACCGTATCATGCCTGTGAATAGCCACTGCACTCCAGCCTGGGCAACATGGCCAGACCTCATCTCTTAAAAAAAAAAAAAAGGCCCAATGTCAGCCCTCCTTGAGTTGGGCACCAGAGATGTGTTCAGCTGCTGAGGAGCAGGGCCTGGGTAAGACCTGGGTAATCACCACAAAGAAAAGAGGGGCTGAGCTGTCCACACGGAGAAACTCACAAAGACACACTGTGGCCCAGTTGGTTCACGCGACATCCCTGTAAACTGGCAGGCTGTGGCACTGAGCTTGTGTGCCAGCTACAGATATCCAAACTGCTTTGAAATCCAAGGAGCAGCTACTTGGTTAAGAAACATCGAGCTAAGGAAAACAGCACTTCAACCAAACCCAGCTGTAACTGTGATGGAGCAGCGCAGCGCCTGCTGGGAAGGTGGTTTGTGACTTTAACGTGTGTGTGTGTGCTGTGTGCGTTTTGGCTTGAATGACCCTTATTCCCAATGCTTCCTCCTTCTCCCGACATTCTCCTCCTTACAGTCTCTCCTCTGTACTCACAAACTGTCGGTCTGTCTGCTGGCAAAGACATGCAATAAGCAAGACTCGTGCACATGTTTAGAGTCCTGTCTGGAGCAGTGAGAACTGACGATTTCAGAAAGAAAGATAGAGACAGGGGCAGATGGAGAAAGGGGGGCAGACACAAAGAATGAGATTGGCAGGTAGAGAAAGTGACAGGCAGGTGCTTAGAGAAGCACAGGCAGCGTAAGACAGTGAATGAGACAGAGAGAGGGAGAACCCTAGAAAGAGAGAGAATAGAGAGAAACAGGCAGAAACTCTGAGAGAGCTAGAAAGAGCAGGACTGCCTGTCAGTATGGAAGGAGAGAGAAACAGAGAGAGGTAGCTGAACAAGTCAGGAGGCAGGAACAGTCAATGTGGGAGAAAGACGTGCTGAGCAGAGGACGGACGGGGTGAACAGGGATATGGAGGTGAACAGAGAGCGGTTGCCAGGCAGGAGTATGGAAAGTTTTGCATGCATTTCTCCTGGAGAAACAAGAAACCGCCCGGTTTGCCAGGAGAGACCGCGTTTCCAGCCAGGGCTGTTGAAGGGTATGAATGCGGTCATCCTAAATAGAAGCAAGACCCCTTCCTGCTCCGTCTGGAGGGCAGTCTGGCGAGTGTGGCTTTCTGTGCTGGCATCTGGGCCACGGGAGGGCCTCACAGAACTGCAGAATGTTGGAACTGAGAGCAGCAGGGTAGGCATGTGTGGTTTCTTGGCCAGTCCCTATCTGTTTACTCTGTTTCCAGTAACCGCCTCCAGTGTTTGTGGGGGAAACACCCGTCCCCACATTCAGTCCCCGTGGTTTTTGTGGAGTTGACAGTACCTCCTCACCACCCTGCAGTCCAGGGCACATGACCCAGGCTTGGCATATGAGCCAGAGCATCAGTTTCTCCTGTGGTCAGTGATTGGCTCAGGGATAGGTATGTAGCTCAAGAGAGGCGAATCAGAGCCAATCAGTCTCATTTTGAAGGGTTGGCTCAGGCTCCTGGGTTTGCCCTCAAATCCAGACTTGAACCACGGAGACATGTCGGCTGGAGCTGGGGCTGCCATCTTGCCACCATGCATAGTCTGAAAGTGAAGCCAACACACAGAGCAGCCAGGAATAAAATTAAGAGCAACTGAGTTCGTGTGGCCTCTTCTGAACACTGATCGTGCCGTTTCTGAAGTTAGAACTATCTCTAGACTTTTTATTTACAAAAGCCAAAAGGTTGCTTTCTTTGCTTAACAGTTTAAATGCATTTGAGGTTGGATTTTCTGTCATTTGCAACTAAATCCCAACTGATATAATGTCTTGGCTACCACATACTGACACGTTTTATAGAAACTTAGTTTAAGTAACTAAAATCTAAGATTTTAGCTAGTTAATGGCAGCATATGAACTGAGGTTTCATCTACCATGTACCCCTTGAGCCCACTCATTCATTCTCTCCACTTCATTTTATTTATTTATTTATTTTTTTTTTTTTTTTTTTTTTTGAGACAGAGTCTCACTCTCTTGCCTGGGGCGAGTGCCGTGGCATCAGCCTAGCTCACAGCAACCTCAAACTCCTGGGCTCCAGCAATCCTACTGTCTCAGCCTCCCAAGTAGCTG